>JAHZND010004084.1:0-14074 GCA_027744115.1 Acrocyrtus sp. NNG-2020 | reverse complement strand
CGGTTCAGACTTAAAATTTAAAAAGCTATAGAGACTTGGCTGCACTTGTACTTCCGGATTCGACTGGGTATTGAAAGCACTTACACATTAATCTTTCAACTGAGGCAAATCTGATTTTCCGCTGCACATACCAACTATTTCTTCTTGTTTCTGAAATTAATTGATATATGCAATATGATTTCTGAAAGAATACATAAAGTCAAAGTGGGACAGTTTGTCTATTACAAGAGTCAAACTCATATGACTTCTCCAAGGCCGATTTGGGAAGAAAACCCGCGTGTGCATTGCAAAACATCCGATTTTCCGGAACATTACCAGGATTCGGAGAGAGTTGTCTTTGCAAAAACTAGAAAATAAAAGTAGACAGAAGCTTCTCAGCGCAGATATTTACAACAAGCAAGAAACTACTTTTTTCGCTACTGTGTATATGCCAGCCCCATAAGCGCACTTGTATAGGTATCCCAAAATGTTCAATACTACATTCACGTGAAGGAAGAGGGAGAGCTATTACGGGGTATGCATCAAAATTGTTATAGGTTCACCAGAGGACAATTATTTGTCTCAAATTAGACATAGCTACCACCTGTCACCTCCTGCTACTGCAAATTATCATCCCTAGTTTTTAAAGTACGTAGTTCACTAAAGCCTATTAAAGGAGAAGATAAAACGCACATCTTCACAACGCATGTTATCTTCAATTAAGTAGCTGAACCAGAATTAATTTTTAAAATTTGTGTCGTGCAAGTAAGCGAAGTTTGCAGAAGTACAAGTTTACATGAAAGAATTATGCTAGTGCATTCATGGGCAGAAGCGCAGATGTGTATACACGAGGAAAACAATTTTTTTCAAAGCCAAGACAAAACATTTTTCATTCATCGGAAGCGGTAGTCTTCCTGTTTCAGCTGCATATATAATTTCAAAAGTATTTAACGCACTATTGGCTCGCAGTTATGCTAAACGAGCTTAAAAGGTATATTATAATTCAGGAATGTGGTAAATTGTAGAATTATTTTCCAGTTTTTTGTGCACTCGTTGTTTTTTTGCTACACATAAAAATGTCTACATGTTATTGGCGTTTCATCCCACATCTTAAGTAAAAAGTTCGATACAATGCCCCCTCCAAAAAACTAAGATATTACCGCTGTGGCTGCTGCGGTCGTCTATAATTTTGTTGATTTGTATTATTTCCTCGCAGCATACGATTACGAGAATGAAAAATGATAGGATTCGTGTTTCGGAATGTTGAACTTGAAAATAAGTGCAATGAAATCCACATCAAGTACAACATCGCATCAGCATGAAATTCGAGCAAAGAAGCAATGAAGATGATAAAGTTGCCTTTTAGCCGAAAACTTCTTTGTTTACAAATAGAGTCTGAAAAAGTGTCTTCACTCACACTAACACCTGCTGCACTTTCGCTGGCGTTTTACATTTTTTTCTTGCAGCTTCACAGGTAGTAAGTAAGTACTGTATAATCATATTACCAATGCTGATGATGATGATGCACCTTAAAAAATCGCTCTGGGGAAGGAAGGTCTGTTTGATGATCTGTATCAAAATAGGAAGAAGTGCTCTCTGCAGTCAGAACAAGATGAAATCGAGAACAAAGACAAGAAGGCCGCAAAAACGGGCATCTCTTCTTACCAAGCAACACACTCGTTTAGGGAATGTCCATAAAAAAGCGTAAAATGTAGCATAGCTAGGAAAATGTGCTTTATAAAATATTTCTGTGCACCTAATAAAAATTCAATCTACTGGTACTTGGTCCTGGTCTAGAGACCGAAAATAAAATGCTCACGGATAAGACAAGGAATCCTTTCTCTTCACCTCATCTCTCTATCTGTCCCGTATCAAAAACCTGATTGCTTAATACGCGTTTTGTGGGTTCTAGAATTCATTTACTCAAGTCAAAATGGGTCCATTCGATATCCCTTTTTCTTATTTCAATTTTTTCCAATTTGACTCCAGACTAAAAACCAGCAGCCAGAAGAGGTAGAGCCAGCCCAGAAAAAAATTAGGCACGCTAAGTAGCAATATGCATTTAGTTTTCAAACTTGTTCTTAGCTCTTGTTGGCATCTTAAGCGTTTATTATCCACACGAATATAAAAATAAGGAGCAGAGGGCAGAGGAAAACAATGGATTTTTAAATGAGCAATAGTGAAGCTGAAAGCGGACCAGGAAAAAAATTGTTTTTATTACTTCACTCGCTCCTGACCAAACTCATTTTTTCCTTTTATACCGTACGGCAACGCAGTCACTTTTTTTATTATGTAAAGAGTACCTTCCCCTAAAAACCAAAAAATGAATCATCTCATCATCGCTGATGTAAAAGGGAGTAGAGAAATGTCAAATCAAGAACATTTCTACTTCGGTTAGACGATAAAACTCGTTTTAGTAATCCACATGCTCAGCAGTCCTCTTGGGCATTTTGGTACAGGCACTGCACTGCTTGCGTCCATGTCCAAGGCTATATTACTTGAATTTTTTATAATACTCATGCGGATTTGTCATCCTGAATTCGTTTCCAGCATAAAATTAAGACCGCATTTGACTCATTTTTGCATCCAGTTGCCCTGCTTAAATTTTAATTAGTAACGAAGTGTGGACAAATTGTTAAGCCTTTAAAAGTAATTTTTCAAGATGCTACCCTTATTTGGAATGTTCCCCCGATTAGCGGGGCTTAAGACTCCAAGAGTGAAAACTGACAATTTTGTGTTTCGGCTCCATTATCAAGCCACGGCTACATTTTTCCTGTCAGCTTCAGCGATTCTCGTTTCAAATCAGTTATTTGGAGATCCAATAAATTGCCTTCATCATGATAGTAAGTCTGTTGAGGACGGTTACAGAAAAACAATCGACACGATGTGCTGGGTTACCTCGATTTTTACTGTGAAGGACTTTCTATGTGCCAGAAAAGGTATGTGTTTAGAACGAAGCCAAATCACAATATTTTAGTAAAATGTTTAATGCATAGTCAGAAAATCTTTTATTTTTGCTACAACAAACATGCGAGAACTTTGTTTGATTTATTGCAAAGATTATGTAAAATGACACCGTACGAAACTTTTTGAATTTTTTCAGAGGAAGCGCCCTACGCAGGAATTGGAATGCTCACGCAGAACCGCACACCATTTAATATACAGGTTACGTATCGATTCCTGTTTTTCGTGTTCTTTCTCCAAGCATTATCCTTCCTCATGCCTCATTTGCTGTGGAAATCTTGGGAATCCAAAAAGATGAAACTTCTCTCAGCCGGATTGGAGGATCCTCTGCTTGACGATCACCGTAAATCTGCGATTATCCGCAGCCTTACAAACTACCTTCTCCGAGGACAAATGAATGGAAGCATTAAGTACGCGTTTCACATGCATTTCTGCGAAGTGATGAATCTCCTTACTCTGGGAGTAAACATTTGGGTAGTGGACTACTTCTTTCAAAAGGAGTTCATCGGATACGGCTTGACTGCCATTGCAGATATGTTCAGGGGAAGTTCATACACTCTAGAAACTGGGTGTGATGATCCTATCAAAGCTCTCTTTCCAAAAATTGCAAAGTGCCTTCTGAATCAGGTTGGGCCAAGCGGAAACATTGAAGTTCGGGACAATCTTTGCGTTCTTCCTCTGAATGATTTCAATAGTGTTTTCTTCAAATTTCTCTGGTAAGAAAGCTCAGTGACAATTTAAGTTTTTTAAATTTATTTATACTGATGTACAGTGCAGTCTGCTTTATATCCATCTAACTTTAATACTTTTGATATATTGACTAGGGTCTGGTTTGCCATTCTTCTGATATTGTCTTTGATCTGGATGCTTCTCCGAGTTTTGACATTTTACAGTGCAAGGATCAGATCCTTGTTTCTCATGAGAAGAGCCGGCAGACTTCCGGTCTCTTCATTGCACATGCATGACGGTGCTTCCTGCTGTGCCAGAATCTGCACTAGAGTTGGCTACGCCGACTGGCTTATTATCATGCAACTTGGATGCAATATGGACCCCCTGACGTATAAATTATTCCTGGAGTCCTTTTGTCACCAGGTTGAGGTGAGGGAGACAGGAAAAGATGCCAAAATGATAGACAAAATTTATTATTCTCCAGTCTGATAAATTCAAAGTGCTTTAAACTACGCGTGTTCCACTAAACCAGTTTACTCCAGTACAAAAACCTGAGAAGGCTATCCAATAGAAATAAAAAATATGCATTTTTTTACAAAACCTCTTCCCCCAAAAATTCTTCTAGTTTTCAACTTAACTTCCTTTCCTCATTTTCCACATTTTGGATTTTCCCTGTTTTCTGCGGTTTGCGCATTACATCGAAATGAAATGGAAATGCCAACTGAGGTGGCGTGCGGCGTCTGTAAATTAATGTGTATTATGTATTTATAGAGTGGATGAGTCTAGCTAGGTATTATGCTGTTTGACCGTGACGCGACGGGTAAGACATGACAGCATGTCTAGCAACCATTTATTTCCTTTCCTTAATTACCTATGTCTTCATACGGACAAAGGGATTGCCTCTACATAAGAGATTTTTTTGTAAACATTTTATACCAAATACAATGCCTGTGTCTGAATAAAAAATGTACCTATTACGCTTACATTTTAATCATTAGAAACTACTTCATGTGCTATTACATTTGACTTGATTTTAACTTCACTATATTACGAAGAGTTATACCGACGGTTTGGCTTATTTCTTACTTCGTGTTTCGTGCAGTATAATTAAGCTTTATGTAAGTTCAGGAATATTTCTCATAATATGACGCAGTAATGAGTTTGAAAGCAGATATATATTGCATAATTGTTTGAAGCTGGAATAGTTTAGTCTCATTTCATCTCATGTTCACGACTCTATATACCACGCTGAGAGATGTAAATCCGGATTTTCAGGCAAAAAATTCTTGCCGAATTTTTGACATACCAAAAACTGAAAATACTTGCACGTGTGTGTAAGACCAAATAAACTGCAAAACGTCAAATTTCTGACTAAAATATATATTTAGAATAGGTATGCCCTATAATGTGCAAGCTTTTAAGCGTGTAAATACATCCCATTGTGCTGTAAGCTGTATTGGCTACTTCTTTTGTAAATTCTAAACTGAGGAAGTAATAGTAACCTTTGATCTTGAATTGTTAATAAATAAGTTTGTCTTTTTAAGTGAAACTGGAGAGGTGAACCATGCTGGACAACTGACGCATTTATGGATCTTTTGTTAAAGTATAAAAAACCTATACAATTTAGAAGTAGGTTCTTTATGTGTACTATATACATATTTCCTTGCTCCATTTTTCTCACGTTAATCGACATTTTTTCCAAACCATTAGACAGCGTGTCAAGATCGTCATAAGAATATTTTATCTGGTACAGTGTATGGAACACAGAAGAGCATAACACAAGGAAACTTACTATGCCATACAATCTCATTGTTTCTACTTCCGCTCAAAATGAAGCTAATCTGGATACTTTCTGCCAAAATATTTTTCGTAAACTCCTTAAGTTCCGTACTAGTTACTAGGCATAAGGAAGGAGTTGGAATTCAAATCCACCCACAATGATCGATGTTACGCGATATATAGTGCCTACTGCCTACTATAGGTATGATGAAATTGCGGAGCTATTTGTACAGAGCACAGAGTAATATGTAGTAACAAAATGCTTCTTCGGTACTTCTACAAAATAGTAATTCTCATAGGGCACTCTTTCAGCAATGAATTCTGCAAGGATCATAAGGATGATGACATAGAGATGCTTCCTTCTATTCTATTCACGTTGAGAATCTCATGAAAATTTAACAGGTTATTTTTCCAGCCGAAGGGTCGTGTCTTTGTTATAAGCTCTATTGTGTCGCTGTTTTCGGGAGAGTTTACATGCAGTTGTCAAACAGAATCACAAGTTCTCAGTAGTGGCTGAGAGGGTGCTAAAGAGTGTATCCGAATTCAGACTTG
Organism: Acrocyrtus sp. NNG-2020; assembly: GCA_027744115.1. Classification (NCBI taxonomy): domain Eukaryota; kingdom Metazoa; phylum Arthropoda; class Collembola; order Entomobryomorpha; family Entomobryidae; genus Acrocyrtus; species Acrocyrtus sp. NNG-2020. The sequence goes on along the minus strand of JAHZND010004084.1, from coordinate 8,131 downwards.
TCAAGTATCAAGCTGGTTTCAGATTATAGATAGATTAAGAGCACAACTTTTTAAGTTGATTTCACACTTCATAGCCAAACAACGGTCCAATGTACTTAATTCATATATAGGGAGCGAAAAAATTTGTCTAATTCGGTCGAGCAAAGAAACTTCCTTGCCGCAAGGCTGCAGCGAAAAAAGGTATCGGCCAGACTCAAAAAACTTGGATCGGGATTTTTTTTTGAACTTGCATGATGAAAAATTCGTAATTATCTAAGTTCTCGTCACGCAAGAATTATTTTAAATAAGTCATATTTATAAACCTAAGCATTTTTGAGTAACCTCCGCGAATTCCTACAATCTAAATTATAGGTACACATAGCCTATTTGAAAACTTTTCAATCTGGCGCAACGGTTATACATTCTAGATTATTTTCATAGTCATCCAAAATTAAAACAAAATTGTTTAGATAAACGCGCGCTCTGGAGACTAGAGTGTTAGGAAAAATAGCTTTCAGTCAGTGTCACACTATGATCGAGGGTTTACGGAATAGGATTTAAAATACTTTAAGGGAAGCATTTTCGATTGGTTTTCCCTTTACATTAGTGCTCGCTGAAAACTCGCATTTTTTATCCCTGTAAAATCAACTTCTTGGGGGACGGACCAACTCCACATCTAAAATGTTGGAGATTTTTGCTCAAATAAGCAATTTAATTAAAAAGCGAAGTGTATGCATTGACAACAATGTGTTTACGCTCCACTACAGAGTTACTGTAATTCTTCTTACCGCGTTTTGTCTAATTATTGGTTCGCGTAAATACTTCGGTGATCCAATTGACTGCACTGCTCTTAACACGGCGGATCCGAGGGTATGTATGGCGCAGAAATACATTAACTGCAATATTTTTGTGTATAGATAATATACATCTTAAGGTGTAATTAAATTTAATTAGGTATCTATTTATTACTATTGAATAGATCGTCGATAACTATTGCTGGTTTAACTCATACATCGTTATCCCACGGCGTGAGTTAATAATTTATATGCATATGAGTGTATGTTGTAGACAGTTCTTTTGGCTTTCCTCCAAATCGAATAAGCTGACATTTCGTATGAAAGTTTCATGAGAACGACGCGACGATTTCATCAAGATTAACGCATTCTCCATACAAACAAAAGATGAAAGCTAAGCCGAGAGAAATTCTATCAACACGCTCGAATTTTTGTTATAAATTATATAAATGCACTGATTATTTCTTCCATTAATTTTAATTATCTTTTTTGCAGATCCTGATTATGCTTACGATTACCGACTTGAACGTGTTCATCCAGTTATCAATAAATATCGTGCCGAAAAGCTAAGTAATCCAGCGGAGAAGTACAAAGCATACTATTTACATGCCTATCAGTGGATTGAATTTATTTTATTTGCCCAAGCAATCATGTTTTTCCTCCCACGCTACTTATGGCGGTACTGTTGGGAGCAAGAGAGAGTTAAAACTCTCACTCAAGGTTTCAGTTTGGTTTCTTTGAAGCCAGAAGACAATAGGGATCGGAATGAGGGAATTGTCCAGTATTTCAGAAGGAACAGACTGGATCATTTTGAATATGCATGGAAGTACATTATTTGCGAAGTTCTAAACTTCGCCATTGTAATGTCCCAATTAGTAATTTTGCAAACAACATTCACCCTAGATTGGGAGACACTAGGAAGTGACTTTCTCTCTTCTGACTCAAATATTAACCCACATAATCCTCTCAACCTGGTTTTTCCAAATCTTGCAAAATGTGAAGTTCCAACAGTGGGAGGGGCAGAGCACGACTTCCTGGCACAATTCTGCGTTCTTCCTGTAAACGTTTTCATTACTAAAATCTACATTTTCCTGTGGTAAGAGTCAAATACTAGCAACTTGTACTACTTCATGCAAGGATATTTAATCATCTCACACTCTCTCACTAGTTGATTTTACTATTAAATTATCACCTATTCCAGGTTCTACTTTTACGCATTGGCTGTCATCAGTGGAGCCACGCTGGTTTACCGCATAGCTACTTTGTTCTCTGTAAGACTACGCATGTTTGTTTTTAAGCGTGTGGGGAAACACTTACCGGATGAGTGCGTACGTGTAGTGCGGGACCTTAGTTATGGAGATTGGTTTTTGCTGTGCCTCGTCGGAAAAAATATGGACCCATTTTCCTTTCAAGAATTAGTCAGAGGGTTTGGTGACGCTATTCTCGCCTCAAGTCCTTCCTTCGCTCTTGTAGGAGTAGGAAGTGAGCTTTATAATCCAGAACTGGCTGCGGTGCACATGAAGAAGGAAAGCGTAAAGACTATTTCCTAATCCTAATCTATCTCATACTTTAATAAATAAAAACTGCTCTAGTCCAATTGATTACATTAGGCTATGATTTAGTCGATTACAAGTAAGCAATAAATTTTACGCAATCGCATGGAATAGTCAAATTAACAAAAACAATCTACATTGTTCAGAATACCAGTTCAACGACATTATGGAGACCAATTAAAATCATAGCAAAAAATAATGGAGTCTTCGAGTAATAAAATCTGTAATTTATTATTGACTTGCACAATTTCAGACTTTTTAGAAAATATGATAATATCACTTTATAGCAATAAATGCCATCACTATTATAGAAATGCGAAAGGTTAGAGGATAACTTTAAATAACGTTCTATATATAATCGTTTGATCCATAACAGATTTTGTATCGTCAATAATAACAATAAATTTAAAAAACGAGATCAAATTCTAATGATCAGAGTAACCCCTTAAAAAAATACGGAGATTCCTGGTCTTCATCGTCTTCTTCCGCAGTATCATTAAAAAATGATGTACACTGCCGAGGCACAAAAAAGTCAACCTGTTCAGAAGCTATGTTGCTTAATTCTTTATTGACAGAACCTTGACATCCAATGGACCTAACACAATCATTTGTAGCTTTCGCTTCAAGGAAACTGGCACTAGCGTATCCTGAAGAAATACTAGAGATTTTCCCCCCTATAAAGTCGCAAAAATACTTTGAACATTCATCGTGAGCATTTATAAGCGAGTGGTCCTCTGGAGAAGAATATTTTCTCTCGGGCTGAAAAATGGAAACAAACAAAACTCGACTGTTAGCTAATTTGAATAATATGCGGAAGCCAACCAAAATATGGAACATCATAGAAAAGCAAAAATCCAAAAATCGCTTACAAGCATAACATTAGCCGTCTTTGCTAAATCATCTGCTTTAATTAACGGAGTAACGGTCGGACGACCGTGGGCACATTGAAACATGCTATTACAGTTCTTCAAGTCCGAAATAAGCTTGCGGCACTTGTTAAGATTAAGTTCGTCCCCAAATTTAATTGCTCCTGAAAAACACAAATTACAAAACTGTAAGAGACCCACAACAGAATCGTCAAAATATAGTGTGACAGAAAATTACTAAAGTAGGTGACTCACCGTGACAAGCTTGAGAGCTCAATACATCGTGTATCGCTTTAGGGATCACTATCAAACCAGCCCCTTTGGTTTCCATTATGTGATGGATTAGTTCTTTGATAAGATTATTAGTAAGAGACGAGAAAACTGCTGCACAACCTGCTGATGACTGAAATCAATAAAAGGATGCGTGTTGAAAAATAAGACATAAGTGGGTAATTAGGAATCAAATTGAATGTTTAATGAATGTGCAGGCACTACCAGTAACTAGGTATACGGAGTTGTCTTACCTCTGCTGCACATTTTTCAAAGAAACATTTTGGAACTGATTTGATTTTTACAGACACAGAATTTACAACTTCAAATTCTACCCCTGCTTGATAAATGACATCTCTATAGGTATTCATCAACCTAACTTCCGACTCAGAAAAGTTAATTAAATACGGAGGCATGACTTCAACACCTTGAATGTATCTTGCATTTTTCGAACTTTTAAAAGAATCTGAAATTGAAGGTTTAGATTTTAGATATTACTCCAATCAATAATAGTGTGAAAATAGTACGTAATATAAAGTCTGTGAGTGATGATGATGTAATTTATGTTGACACCTTATAAATTATTAAATGCATACCTGAAATAAGTTGTTCTAAACGAATTCGTTCATGTACAGCGTGTTGATCAAATATAACTAAAGTCATGTGTTCGGTAGAGGATTTCCTAATCGCCGCAAGTATAAACTTTTTATCTAGCTGGCCTATAACTTGAATGCATTCAAAATCCTCCTTGGAGAAACGGATCGAGCTGGTAGCACCACTAAAAGTCCTCCAACTTTGTAAATTCGATTTTTTCCCGCTGCCAACGCTAACTATCTGCATTGTTGAGGCTAAGTTCTCGCTTTCGTTGAAATATTTTGAGACGTTTTGAAATTCACCATCTTTCCATTTTGTTCGAGGAGCTTGCTGTTCCATATTAAGGCAGCTGATTACAGAATCTTTAATAATACTAGTTTCAATCTTGGTTAAATCTCCATGCTTATGTACTTCCCTACTTCCAGCATTTAAAAACTGCTTGAACCCATGTGGAAATTTCCTTTGAAGCCACTTGTATCTTGTCGGATTGCACTTTTTCATTTCTCCTGCAGTTACTTTAACACTTTCTAGCACGGTAACCATATCGTAAGAAGAATCGCCAGTGCTTAAATTAATGAAAATCCTTTTCCCGTTTGTGTCCTCTGTCTGCAGCCATTCTTGCTCGTTTTGATCTATAACTATCTCAACAGACCAATCAGTTTCCGGTGGAAATAATTCCTTATCACAGTCCTTGTAGTCTTCAGACAACATCGCATCATTCCATTCCATTGAGAACGACTTTTGATACGGAAATAAATTCAGAGGTTGCGGGACTTGTTTGATACGAGGCGGTGGTGCGGGGATCTTAAAGTCGCCACCTTAAATACATTAAATTTCAATATTCAGTGTTTATATTTAAATGTAAAATTACATTGTGTTTATTAACTTAATTACGAATCATTCACGAAAATTCATACCTGGCTTCGCCTTTTCAGAAACAGGTTTATTGGTTTCAGTTTCAAAAAATGTGAATATACTATTCTGGGATGGTACATTCTTAAACAAAGAACAGTCTTGCAACTGATCCATCTGATTATATGCCGTTCGTGTTCGTAAACCCATTTCGGAGAAAGACATACCCGCTGGACGGTTGAGAGCTTTGCGTTTGATCCAGTCAGAATTGGGACATATAAGACTAGATGATGGCCGTTCAGGGGGGTTGCTTCTTTGACTAGACTGCACAGGAAACTGCTTAAGATTTGTTTGACAGGGGGTTTTGTAGTATTTAAGAATTTTATCTAGTACTGATGTTCGGGTAGTTGGTAATTTCCATTTCTCGACTAAATTTTTCATATATTCGCCCGCTTTACTTGTAATTTGCATTTGATATTTTTTGTCCAACTGAGCCACAGGAGTTTCTTGTCTACTATCTCGTTGTGATAATGAGTCACTGAGCCCATCAAGAGAGTTTGTGCTAGTTATCTTAGATTCAAATGCATCTGAAGTCTGGTTAACAGGTGATGTGTTGGTATCTCCAGAAATGTCAATGACAACTGAGTCTGCAGTCACCTGTTGGTGATTGTCGAAATACCTATTTATTTTCCAGTTATAAACTGATAATGCAGTTGGACTAGGTACCGCATCTTGGCAGATTCTACTCTTGTTAGCCTTTTCCCCTGTTAAGGTACTAGATGAAGTTATATGATCCGTCACCGCTGCTATTCTCTGCTGAAGCTCAGGTACTTCATTGGGTTTAAATTTCTTTGGAAGAGTTTCCGTTATTGATGTATTGTTTTGTCTTTTTCCCATCTCCCCTTTCCATTCTTTAAAATTTTCAAATATCTCTGCAGTTAATAGAGGCTTGTTTCCAATAGAGTACATCATTTTTGACTGATTGAGCTTTGGCAGATGTATTATGCTTTCCATTTTTCTTTTTTTTCGAAGTGCACGAACATCAACGATCCGACTACTATGCCCTCTTCTAGTCAGAGTTTTCATATTTGAACCACTGCCTGAGGCACTACTTTTTCCAACTGAGCCACGATCTGAATTACTGCGATTGCTTTGATTTAGGGAGTTTTCTTCTGGACGAGCAGCAAACCGAGAATGAACAGCTCCCTTAACGTTGTGACTAGAAATTAAGCTCACATTGTTGTCTTCACACTTCCTGTGTGCAGTTTCTCCACAGGAATTTGTCAGTTTTAGCTTTGAAACTATGCCTTCAATTCCGCGTAAGACATCATCCCACACCTTGAATTCGATCTTCTGTTTCTTAGGTTCAAGTGTAACATCATACTGGTTCAATGGGGTGTTGATGTTAAGAATAAAAATGGGATATTTGTCTCCTTTCTGAACACTATTACCACACAGTTGCTCTGTTAAAATGCCGCGACCAAGCCACTTGTAAATTCTATTTCGCTGAATGAAGCGGCTATTCACATATACAAACTGGTAATTCTTTGTCTTGTAAAACTTTTTTGAAACACTCAAATTAAAAAACAGGTACTTGAACAGGAAGTGTTCCTCATGAAAGTCCGCTTCAAAACCAATGCGATTTTTAAAGAGTTTATCGAAGGCGTCCGAATATGAAGTTGATGTCTTGAAATCAAAGATCTGACTGCCAAGTTTTTCGTTCCGTAGTTCAATATTCAAGCTTGGATTTACGAGCGCAATCTTTTCCAGACAATTTTTGACTTCCTCAAGTTGAATAGATTTGTCTATCCTTTTTTGTCTGACAGGTAACTTTGACAGTAATCGGCTGACAGTTATAATAGTCCCTGGTTTTGTTATTTTTGTGTTGTATTTTTCAACGAATCCGGAGGCGTGACCATCTTCAAATTTTTTCTTCAGTTCGATTCCAACAGTATCCTTAGGTCTAGTAGTTAAATCTACTGTACTCGAAACGTTTACAATACTGGCCAATGCTTCCCCTCGAAATCCATAGAATTTGAGCCGTGTCAAATCATCCAAGCTGTGACATTTGCTAGTCGAATAGCTGTAAGCAAAAAAGCCAATGAGTAATAAAAAATATAATTACAAAATAACTTAATACAACAAATGTTCCTCATTCTAAATTCAAATTAACTACCGTTCGCCGATGACCTGCAAATCTGGTTCACTAATGCCTTGGCCATCGTCTTCAACCCTAACGTTAAATTGGTCGATATTCACTCCAATCAAGATTGTTTTTGCTCCGGCGTCGATTGCATTGAAGACTAATTCCTCCACACATTGAGCCATACTAGTTATGGTCACTCCCGAGCGGACAATCGATTTTATTTCCGCTGGTAATTGTTTTACCAACTTCTTATCCAACGGTAACGTCGGCGCCATGATCTACCGCTAAACACTAAAAATCAACATAATAAACCAGTCAAATTAAATCATCAAATATCAAACTGACTAGAAATCCATGAATCGTGTTTTTTTAATTAATTAATTACCTAAACATTCAATAGTTCACATAATTGAAATTTAATTTAAAAAGCACACTAAAGCTAAAAATATTATCATGGCATTAACTTTTTCAATGGATGTCACGTCATTTAACAACTAACTGCCAACTAATATATAATTTTCACATTATTTTTTGACTTTTACTAACCACCTTACTTATTGTACTATTAGCAATAGCAGATAGGTAAAAGATACACTATTAAAATATTAAATACTGAATTAGATTTTCGATTGTATCAAAATTAAAGATGCACTTGTAACGGGAGGCAGGTTTTTACTTTTTTACTATCCGTTCAATCAAAAGTGATTCGATTCAATTCAATTTTCAATTCACGTCATTTTCATCTTGTAAAAATGTAAACAAAAGCACAAGACCAAAGACAGTTCCAATTCCAATTGGGTCACATGTTGTACCAAGTAAAGGTACAGAGCAAATGCAGGTATGCAATACAAAAACAAACGCACTATGCGTGCTGCAAAAAGCAAACTGCAAACAATGCACTATGCACTGACGGATATGACAATGAGAGCTGAAAACTTTCCAAGTGTTTTCCCGCTACTGACTACAGCTGAAAACGGTGCATTTGAAAAATGGTAAAATCAGTTTTGCGTTTTTCTTCACTTCTTTGAAGTTTGAAGTTGAACATTATTGAACGCTTTGCCGGCTGATTCCTTTGTA
>JAHZND010004083.1:0-10082 GCA_027744115.1 Acrocyrtus sp. NNG-2020 | reverse complement strand
ATGTGCGCTGTTGAGTGAGCAAACAGTAAAAAAAGCGGCTCCAGTTTAAATGCCCTGGCATGTTTTTTTTTCCTCACTCCAATTTTCATAAGTGAGCCCATTTTGCCATTTCCCCAATTTTTCTTGTGCCTTCTGTCCACACACAAGAGAGTAGAAATGACATGACAAAATGGCAATGTCAAGTGGCATATATCTTTTCCCTAGAAGAGGACAAGGCGCTTACTCACTTTTCATCTTGCCTCTTTAAAATATATACTAAATATTTATTTTGCTAAAAAATATATTGTGCTCGTGAAAGGTGCATATCAATATCAGCTATTCAAATTGAAGTAATTTTTTCCCCGTATACACATTTTCTAATATTTTATTATGGGAAAATGAAGTGAAAGAGAAGAGTAGCGTGGATGGAGATGGCATATGTGCAAATGAAAAATATTTTTAAAAGGCTTCTATTTGCACAGGAGAAAATATCCGAAGAGGAAAAATGTAAGTATATGCATATTTATCCAGGAGGGAATACGGAGTGTAACCTCTCCAGTGCACTTTTCATACCGAGTAAAAAATATTATCCATTTAAATCATGTCAAGATTTCCCCAGATTGATAGTGGGATGATGGTGATAAGGTGAAAGTGGGTTTGAGATGACATCATCCTCCCTTTACAAAAGAGTAATAATATGACTTTGAGTGTCATATCAAGTTCACTCCAGAGGGGAACGCGTTTGCAACATGACTGTAAAAAAGGGAGAGGAAATTTGTACATGTGCTCCAAGTCTTTTTTTATTCTCTTCCTCGAACAATGTTGCAACTGCCACAGAGAACATGCTGGCTTTCGGATGGATAGGGATTTTTTTACGGGGAGATAGTAGAGCCTGCTCGAAAAAAAGTTGTAGTCGAATGGGAAAAAAATCCAGTTCTCTATTTGTGGAGATGAGCTTTGGAAAGCTTATGTATTTATTTTCTTGAAATCGGTGGCCTTGCAGTATGCAAGGAATTGATTACGATTCGAGACAAAAGGGGAGATTGGATTAGACAGGTGCACAGGTTGGATAGGGAAACGGGAATTAAGTTGAGAAGATTTTTTTTGTCAACTACTTCGGTGCACGCTCATCAACGAGAAAAGAAAGCTGGGAATAGCATACATTGTTCCAATCACACTTATCTCATCTTTAATTAAGTGCTCTTGCAAGTGTCTCAAGTAGCCCCTGGAGTGAAAAAGTCGAGTGAAAAGTCAAGTGGAAAATCCCATTCCTAGCTTTCCACATCACTACCGACGTAGCAGACACCTGGATACACAATTTTTTTATGTTTCCTGGAGCAACCTGGATAAAAAAAATGTAACGAGCGGCAAGGGAGCAACCGCAAGGGCTGGAGGATTTTTTTTTTATATTTTGGCACATTCCTCAAGGGTCGTAGCTTGACATACTGCTCCGCAAAATGGAGTAATAACGCTGGATGGAGAAAAACAGTGCTAACTGCTTCCCTCCTCAAACCGTTTATAATACATAATACAAATCCGATTATTTTTTTGGTATTGTGCTTACAAAAAATTTTTATATATTTTTTGCACTCTTCATTAAAAATTTCTAAAGGGAAAAAGGGAAATTGTGAGTTTGGTTGGATGACTAGTGCAAAGTTACAAGTGTCTGTTCTCGGGTATCACAAAGCGACAGCTATTTTTTTTGGGAAAAGGTAGACAGAAAATAATGAGGAGAGGTTTATAGGTGAGGGCTGGGACACTAAGGTCAGAGGATATCATGTAAAATATACGTATATGAAGGTTCAGAGTTAATACCGCCTGACATCTTTTTCTTCATTCTTCTTCTCTTGTCATCGTAGTTGGAAAAGGAGAGAGAATGACTGGAGAAAAGGGAACAGTCAGAGGGAAGCGCTTTTGTTTCTTTTTCATTTCTCTTCACAAAAGTCCTCCAGTCGGCATTCCAAAATTTTCACTGGGATTCAATTGAGAGATAAATGGGTAGTGTGGATCCGTATGGTTTGAAATGCCCACGGAGTTCTTTTTTTTATTTCCACAAAAGCCTCTCCTCTTGCAAAAGCCCCAAGCGGATTTTTCCACTACTCTTTTAAAGTAAAATTTCGCCTCCGTTCATTTTTTTAGCCTTTTCTGCAGATACTGTAAAGTCATTTTCCCTACTTATCATGCACCAATGGAATTTTCCAGGGGGACATGTCTCTACAAAAAAATTTGTAACTTGAGTTCGATGTATGTGTCTTCTTTTTTGAAAAAAAAAATCGTAAATTGAATTTGTAAAGTAAAAAAGAACCTAATGGGATTAAGGAAACATATGAGACTTACGATTAGTGCAGATTTCTGTCTCTCTTCCAGTTGGAAATTGAAAATAAGATAAATAATTTTTTCTGTAACTTATTTTTCCTTTTTAGCTGATCACACAAAATAACTATGAGATTATCGACTGTGCCTTTGACATTACTCAGGAGAATTATTTAGCATTGTTCATTAGCAATAGAATAAGAAAAATCCAATTTATATTTATTTCTTTCTCTCTCTCTTTCTCTCTTCAAAGGAAATTAATTCCTCTGGAAAATGAGAATATGTAAAAGAAATTAAACTAATTTGATTATTGCGCACGTGTTTTGCCAAATGTTGTAACATGCCCCACTCCAGCCTATATTTTTCAAACCCCACCTACATTTTTCCCCTCCCTTTACTGATCGTAAAGGGAAAGTCATGTCCATGAGGACTCGGAACTGCGAACTATTTTTTTAACTTGGTTGTATATGATACTTGTCCACGAGCGTTTTTCATGGTTGGTGTTGCAACAGGCAAAAAAGCGCAAATCCAACAGAGCAGCAGCCTCGTGCTCTCTTTTGTGACGATAAAATTAAAAAAGATTTTTCAGCTTACTCAAATTACTTCCGTATTAGTTGTACACATGTAGAAAGTAATAAGCTGTGACGGCTTTTTTTCGTCGGAACAAAGCAGGATATAAAAGAAGTAAGTTTGTAGCTTTCACTCCATCTATTTTCCTGGTTGGGTTTAGGAGGACAAAAAAAGTAGGATTTGGAAAAAAGTCGGTTTTTTGGTGGGGAGGAATGAGGAAAGGCTGACTAGGGATGGGTGTGCTGTGCGGTTTCCCCTACTCTCATTTCCCCTTTTTCCATGTTAATAAGCATGCCGCGCCGCGGTGATAACTGCCACTAATCCATTATTTCATTATGGTGTCTGTAACACTCATAATGTACTCTGGTGTCATTTTGGGACAGGGAAATTTGCATCAAAATAGGATTTAATGGGAAATGACATTTTTATTTTGTAGTTGGAGAAGTCATTTTGATGTAAAAAAATAAGTGAGTAAAAATGTATGGGCTGAAACAGGATATTTTTGATGTTCCAGGTATGTCTGTTATTCTTCCACTTGTGGAGAAGTTCATCAGTTAGGAGTGAGCCTATTCCATTAGCACTGGTTCCAGAACTGTACGACAAGCCACATCCAGGACAGGCCACGGCCCATCATGAAAACCTGCACGGAGTCACAAACCTTGTCAGCAATGAAGACGCTCACGATCTCCACCCGAGTAGAGATGAAGCCTCTAGGATGCTCCCGCTTTCACCAGCGGAGAAAGCTCTAGCTACCCAGCATTTCAAGTCATTCTCCAAAGGTATGGGAAAATTTTTCTTTATGGGGCAAAGTGAGAAGGCTATGAAAAAAATGGCAGTTGGATGTATTATTGCAAATTCTCATGATGATGAAATAATTTCTTCGCTGCCATCTACTACCATTTCCTATTTTATTCCTATGTTCCATTTCCTGTTTTATTTCCGGTTATATTTCCTATATAAATAGGTGGACTGGGTAAGGCGCCGCTGAGGACAACAAGGATCAAACGAACTCCCACTGGTTTCACGGCGAGAGGCTTTCATGAGGAAGTGTTTGACAGAGATTTCGGCCATTTCTCACCTGTAAAGCGGTCCATGAAGAGGAGGCCGGAGGCAGATGCATCAGGATTCTATGGGGACACATTTAGCAACGGATTTGGAGAGTTTGAGACTATGAAGAGAGCCCGGGTCCCAGCTGGATTGGCTCAGGTAGGGATTAGCAAACGCTATAAATTATACTAATTCAATCAGTAGCAAAACAGGAGAGAATCTAAAAGTTTACCCTTATTTGTCGCATATTGCCCTCGGCGGAAAATTGCCGTGGAAGGAGATTAGTTTTATAGAAGCAATAGGAGCAAAATTTTCGCTGGCAGTTTTCGTAATCAAATTAGCAGAAATGGTGATGGGGATGATGTCATAATTCCTTTCCTTTTTTTATTATCAGACGATCAATGCTGCATTGAAGCGACGACCTGAAAATCCTTTTCACGGAGACACTTTTACACAGGTACAAATTGGCGTGACAAGAGTAATAAAAGCTGGCAGCCGTGCAGCCTCGCCCTTCACAAGCAAATAATACTTATGTAGCTGCCTATCAACTCTAATCACTAATTGCTTATGACAGAAACTGTTTTGTTGACATAAAAAAATTAAAATTGCAAGCAATTTGGCTGTCTAATGTGACATGTGCGTTTTTGCGTTTCTCAGGGATTTGGCGACTTTGACACAATGAAGCGGGCGTATGGTCACTTTTACGATGAAATGGAGAAACTGAAAAGACGACCGGAAATGACGAAAAGCGGGTTCGACTCGGATGTCTTCAACGGCGGCTTTGGAGAGTTTCATCCTATGAAAAAGTAGAGAGTATTCTTTATTCTTAAAACTTTATTCAAATTTTTTCCTTGTATTTAATAAAAAAACAAAACATGTTATAAAGCCACAAATTAAATAACTAATTATATAATGTTGATACAGAAAGGGAAAAAATGATTGTTATGATGAAAATACCGTTGGTCGCGCGTATTTAAAAAAAAGCGAAAAAAATATTGTATACTGTAGTCTAAGAAAAAAGAGCTAGTGAACTTCTCAAACTTCTCGAACAATTACGTTTCCTTTCTGAATTACCTGTTTCCGCTGCTCTTTTTATGTTTAATGGAAGAGAAATAAAGTGCAAAAGAAAAATATCTCGGCGGGGTAGTAGCTCTACTAGTGTACTATTCATAGTTTCACTATTCCCATTAAAGTAACAGTTTACGACCTCCATTTTAAGCGTTAATCTTGTTCAAGCTGTTTGGTGCTCCTTTCCTTTCAAGATCCTTTCAAATCCGATATGTAGCTTAGTAAGCCGTTGTATTATCGAAGCTTTTATCGAAGTTTGCTAAGTTATTTTGAGTAAATGCTAAAACAACTCTGGGTTCTCACTAATTTTAAGGCTGTACGTTAAATACACACAGTGTTTTACATTTATGTAAAGTAATAATTAATAAAATCGAATGTACTTGTATGCTGCCGAAGGAAGTTCTAGAGAAGCCCATTATTTGTTATGAGTCATCGTTATTGCTAATTGCTATACATTAGTAGATGAAAACTTTGTCGAGAGGGAGTAAACAGAGTATCAGTTTTTATGACATTTTATTATTATTTTTCAAAGTTTCATAAAGATCGGTGGTATATAATTCACAATATCAGTACAGGTAAGATGTAAGATTGCAAAAAAACCGGTGCCTTTAGGCGACCATAGCAGATGCTGTGTTCGACTCGTACTTCCAGACCGGTGCCAAAACCCGTTTGGTTTTGTAGTATCGAGCAAGTCGATGAATTCGCGATTCCACCAAGATTAGCCTGAACTTTGAGTCCTTGTCCTTCCTAATTTTAAAATAGAGGTTTTCGTTATTCATGTGCGTTTCAAAAAAAATGCATAATTTCACATTACGTAAGCTAAACACTAAACACAAAAAACATTACCGATAAAAACGGATTAAATCATGTAATAATTAAGGTTAGGTTTTCTTTTTTCTTTCAAGTTTTGGTCTTCTTATTTTAATGGCGCACGTTTATTTCGATACATAATTTATGTATACTTAAAATAGCCTTACCAATTTTTGATGGCATGTAACCCTTCTTGGCTAGCAGATAAATTTGATCATTAATATCTCCCGAGCTCTGCTTCAGCCATGTGGGGACCCCTCGGCGATATGGCAAAGCCGACTGAGAAATGCCCTTTCTGTCATGATTTAAAATAAATAATTATAACACATTCATATGGCATTTAGTAAAGTCACAACAATTTGCCTAATTATCACAGAACATTAACAGAACTTTAACCATCCAGTTATTGCCTAATTTCCCACCAACTAATCACTATAGTAGTTTTTGTATTGTGGGACAGCCACACTACCATACCTACTCAGAAACATTTAATTTCACTTTAACTTATTAATTATTTAAGTATTCTTACCCCGGTGTATGCATTCGACCCATCTTTGCAGAATCTTATTTGATCCAGATAAGATTTAAAAAAATACTTAGCTGCACAGTGAAAATGAACTCAAAATTTTTGCAGGAATTATTGATGTATACTGTGAAAGTGTTCCTATCTGTCCAGCTTCCATACGGACTAGAAATGACTAAATGACCACCAAAAGGGTACCAGATTTGGAAGTACAAGATTTGTAGGGTACTTCTTACTTTACTGACAGTAGCTCAGCCGTAGACAGGCAACAACAGAGAGAAGTCATGCCTACTCCTTTCAACTTTTCCACTGCCCCTCCTTTCAAAGGGGCACTGTGCAATATAGGTTGGGTAGCATTCTCTTCCGCAGCCTACTTCAAAAAATGGCTTTCTACTGCCGTTCACTCTCTGGTGTCTGGACTTTGTTCCAGTCTTCCTGCTCATTTCTGATGACTCTACAAAGCAAATTAGCAAAGTGATGATGTCACTATAAATACATTTATAATCACAACAGGAAGACGATTAACTGTAAAATACCAACTGCAGTCAATTCTTTATTAGCTAAATCGTCTAAATCATGTAAATTCAGTGTTGCATATTATTTTTAATATCAGTAGCATGATTAATCTCAAGAGCATGTGAATGAATGTCTTTCCCTCTCCCTAAAAGCAACTTTTTACTACTTAAAAGATAACTTAATTATGACATTTCGTTTCCTTTGCAGGACGGGATTACGCCAGGAAAAATGATTAAAAAGCAATTTAGCAATTGCAACTTGTAAAAAGTTGGCGGAGAGAAGAAAGCGAGTCCACATACATAATAATTAGTTAGTCACCAGCTTTTTCCGCACTGGATAAAAAGGCAGCTTCAGTAACCAATGGCTGGCAAAATGATGTCATGTTTATATAATGTTCTACGATCAGAATGGGCTACACGATGAAGTTTGCAAAAAAATAGACAGTAGCAATAGCAACGATGTGCCTGACTCCTTAAATATATAATCCACCATATCTCACAAAGAGAGTTATCAGCTTTACCTTGTAAGTACTTGTGCAAATGTGCAGCAATCTCCTCTCAGAGTCACTTTCACAGTCCTTAGCATTTCGGATTAGTTTTGTAGTGAGAAATACATTTCTACACTTCTGCTGTCCACCCAGAAATCAATTTTGATTGAAATATGAGCGAAATATTGAGCGCAAGGGATAAACGTAAGTTGAAAATACTAAGCCTAATTAGTATTAGTGGTTTTTAATGCACAGTAGTTATTTATTATTTATTTAATGTGGCTGACATCATTGTGTAGATCTTTTCATAAGGAAGGTGACCGGCGCCTTGAAAGATGACGAGCTTTTCAAATCACGGTTCTACGATACATGGACGAATATTGCAATGGATTTAGACATCAGCATGGACACTATTAAAACCTGGAAAAGTGAGTCGTTGAATACTGCTGAAAAATTAAGGTTGGTTGTTGAAGCATATGTACAAGGAAGCCCAAAAGGAAATGCTGGGCTACTGGAGGAGATATGCAATGCTCTAATCGGAAACAAACTCGTAGATGCCGCCAGTAAGTCTAAATCTACTGAATTTGCAAAACTATACTACATACATAAAATTTGACTTAATCTGTTTGTCAATAATTAAAATTAGATAAACTTCAGAAAGCATTCGCATTGGAGTCAAGAGATGAGCACGATCAAAAATCGCAAGCAGAGACAAACGTGCAGCGTCAAGGCACTCAAGAAGGTACAAATAACGCCCAAACTGGAATTCCAGGAAGCCTTCTAAAAGAATTCTCTAACAAATAATTTAGGTCGAGGGACAGAGGTGCAGGTGGCCATGGTTGCTCCTCAAATCCGACACATCCAGGAGGAGGAGGAATCTGAAGACGAGTATTCCCTTACATAGTCCTATTTCTATTTCTCAGTCAGTCCTCAGGAACAGTTTGACAGCTTTTCATGGACCATTACAAATTTTTCTTGGCAATAATTAAGCATGTATTAATTGACTGCTTAAAACTTTTCAATGTGTCAATAAAGTAAAGTTCATTCTAGTGAGAAATGGAATCAGTTTTACACTCAAATAGATGATCAATGAGCGTATCATATCACAGCAACTTTCATACTTTATTTAATAAGCATAGCAAAGGATCACAAGCAAGTTTTTCAAACAATTTACACCCATACGAAAAGTTTTAGTATACTTCTGCAAAATCGTTTTGATCCTGTTTAATCGTGAGTCAGACTATAGCTATTATCAGCATCAGTAAAATCTATTTAGCTTATCACTGTAGTGGGTAGATCCTGTTCCAGTTTCTGATCGAGCAAATACCTGGCTCACGTCCACATAGCTGCATATTTTTAATAAAACTGTTTACTCCAAGTAGATTTTTGCCACTGTGCCGGTCTCTCGCAAAGATTTAGACTTACCTGTTGACATGCAAAAATTTCCTCTTTGGATTAGTTTTCTTAGTGATTCGCTAAATTTGCACGATTTCTAGTTGAAATGAAAGTTGGATCTGATGGTAAACTAACAAACCTTAACAATACATTTTACAGTTCATATAATATAGCCATTTGGATTATTTTGCAGAGTGCCCCATACGTGACGTCTACCAGGTTCTATCATTGGATGAAATTTTCATGTCACAGTTCCACAGCAAATGGTCGGACATCGCAAGAGGACTTGGTTCCAGCTCCGATAGAATTAAAGACTGGAGAAGGGATCAGCTATTGGAGAAAAAAACACTGAAAGAAATTTTAAATGACATTTTAGAAGAGTGGGTGTCACGCACAACGAAACCGCTCCTTACATTCCTATGCGACGTTTTGAGGGACAATAATCAAAATGGAGCTGTCGGTATGTCCACTTCTAAAAAAATTGCTATATTTATGAAGATTATGAATTGAATTTCGTAACTGTAGGTACCTATATGCTGTAAAAATTAAAATTGTTATTTACTATAATTATTCCATACTATTTTAAAATTTCTAAATAACAGAAATTCTCATGGACAGATTTAACTCGGCATGAAACAGTCGCAGAAACAACCAGTGAATTGTAAAAGTCGACCTAGTTCAATCTAGTATCAGACAATATACCAATACTAACTGCCAATGCCAAAATAGTAATTGTAATTTTGTAATACAGTCACTGTGGTTAGCTAAATAAAATAATCATATATTCTCTATGCATATATCTGAATGTACAAAACGCATCTTTAACTTTGGTTTTCGGGGCATATTGAAACAGATCCTACAATTTCATTTGTTTTTGTGTTGGTATCTTTGATTTGTACCCTCATCAACTCGAAAAGTTAACCATTCCGTTTTCCTTACAATAAACAAGTCGCCAAGTTAGTTTTTTTTCCTAATCCCAAATCGTTTCACCGCATGATCAATAACCATGATAACATTTTCTGTGATTCACGGGGAACAATAATCAGCTCGCTACCATATCGTTACCAATGACTAATACAATAATCAGATAAAAATAGATAATCAATTGAAAATTTAATTCCATAACCCATTCGAACGTCTAACTGTCAGAACACAAATTTAATTAGGGTAATCATTTTTTCACACAAAATGCATTCATCTGCATCTAGTGTCTGGGAGCCATCACCAAAATCTATATATCCCTATTTGTGTGCATAGTGTGTAGTGCCTTGCAAAAATATAAACTTATTCATTGACGTTGTGCGAATCAACTGTGCGCTTGTTGTAGAAAACTGCAGGCAAAAAATAACGGAGTGGAGCCATAAGCCATGCAAG
>JAHZND010004082.1:0-10399 GCA_027744115.1 Acrocyrtus sp. NNG-2020 | reverse complement strand
TGTCGGCTGTCGGCCAACTTCACACTGAGTCGGCTGCCGCAAAAGATATTTTCAGAAAGTTGTCGGCTGTCGGCCAACTTCACAAATTCTGTTGGCTGTCGGCTAATTGCACGCTCTCCATGATTTTGTCTGTTCGTCGGATAACTTCCTGTCGGCTGTCGGCCAACTTCGCGGCCATCATTTTAGGGGTGCCTTGTCTCCCTCGCCATTGTAACTGTCACCCCGGTTCGCCGCGCCTTAAGTTCGCAAATGGCTGAAAAGAGGATGTTTAAGAACAAAAAATATAAGTCGTGAATACAGTAAAATATCTTCAAAAAAATTATGTTTTAATACGACATTATAACATTTATGAATGCGGAAATTGACTAATAGTTAATTAAACTATAACTTAATTTCAGTTTTAATTACAACTGAACTAGCTATCAAGTAGCGTTAAAGAAAACTGAAAATGAGTATGTAAAATACCAAAATATGGTAATATATAATCGTTGTAAGGCTACCTATGCATTCTTCCCCTTATATAAATTAATTTGAGAGCACAAAACTGGTTAGGTAATTCAACTGAAAGTGCTCCTTTTACAGAATCATGGTTGTTGTGCAACTGGAAATTATCCAACCTGACAGGTTTGCATTAAGGCTTTCTAAGATTTCCATTTCAAACTACTAAATGCGCTCCATGTTGACTGTTTTTTTAAAAGTTGACAGCCATAGCGATTTATTATATTATATTCCCCACTCCATCCAGACCCAGACTTTACACAACACCAACGGCAATAAACTTCAGGTTCCTCCTATGGAGCAAAAACTATGTAAATAATTTAGTAGCAGATGTGAAAAAACCACAATATTTTTTGGATTGCTGCATGGTGTCATTAGTGTACCGGGAATTAAACTTCCAGCCTGCATACATACCGCATTGAGTTGAGACTATTGGTAAAATAAGACCGTAACGCTAAATTTCTAAATTATTTGCAAGCTCCCTCTAAGCGGTTAGGATAGGACTATTTTTCTCTGCATTCTGAATAATTTATTGGTCACTGATCAATGAACACCAAAAAAATTATATAATGCCCATTTCAGACATTGTAATCCAAAACACGACAGCTTAAAATCGTCATTTTTGAGTTTGGGGTTGTTATTGTAACTGTTGCTTTGGATAAAAAAGGATCCTTTGCCTTAACTACATTTGTAATATTTTTTCTTAAAAATGAAGCAAAAATTTCCGCAAAACTCAAATTTTCTAGCTATTCTTCTCGTTAATCTTTTCACGCTTGGCCATCTGAAATATCTATCCAACGAGGATGCATCTATCAAAATTAGAACAGCAGAAATTTCCGAACGGGTGTCAAAGATTACGAAGAAATTCTTTGAGCAATGGGAAAAGCCACTTGTTCCCTTGGATCTCAAAATACTGGACGAGTTCGAAGGACAGAATTGCATCCTCATTCTTACAAATTTCATCGGAATAGATATATCGGAATACAAGCAGCCAGTTATAATCCGAAAACCAATTTTGGGATTGGTAACCGACACGATAATCGAGGAAGAAACATTGCGCAAGCAGTTGATGTGGATAGCCGATTTCAAAGGAAACAACGTTTCCCAAGCACTTGCAGCCTGCCTTCTGTTCAATCAAACTGGCGGAAGACTCGACGGATATTACCTGAGACGCTGCACTCAACTTGATTTCTACTGGATAGCATCTCGATCCAAGCCATGGAACTGTGAAGCTACTTTAAACATGTTTCCACCTTCCATTGATAGCTCCACACAGCATGAAGCAATCAGCAACATTTTGTCGAAAGCGGAAGCCGACACATTCAGATACCCCAGGGTGTGGTACTACCAGTGGATAAATAAATCCCAGGAATTGGACCACCGTCAAATAGCTTTGCCTAGCAGCGTCACTTCAATTCACATTTTTGTAGTATACTGGACAAACGTGAGTTCGCGTCTTATCCAGCATTGGCTGATGGACATGTTCCTTCAGAGTCTAACAGCAAACATAACTGTAACAGAAAAAGAAATAATTCGAGAACCACTTAACTACGCATTTCTTGTAGCTCGGGTGTCTCAGTCTCAGCCCTTTAACAGTCTTCTCGAAATACGTTTGCTCCTATCTGTGGAGATTTTCCAATTACTGGAGCGTCCACCAAAGAATTGGGTTAATATTACCATAGCCGAATCAATCACTGCATTCCGAAATGCGGTAATGAGAAGCGGAAATAAGCAAATGTCACTAATCGTTTTTGGAAAGCAAGAAAATAAAAAGCTTGGCAGCAGAAAATGGAAAAGTATGTTCAAAATTTGCTCCAATCTCCTGTCAAACTCCATAAAAAGTTGGCCTGTGTTTCCCGCCGCTAATTTTGGACGAAGGAAGTTGAGAGGATACATTCAGGCTCATATATGGATGTCGGTTTTGCTTACAAATCACAGTTACAAAATCTGGGAAAATGATCAAATTTGTCAGAATGGAAAAAAAATTACTATCCGACATCGAATAAAGAATCCGTTTATTATACCAAAATTAGGGACTTCATCAAGTGGAGGTCAGTGTCTTCATTTTCCGTACCTTTTTACAGATCGCTCAAATGTGCTACAGCTAATAGCATGTGGCACCAGGAGCAAAGAAGCGATGCCGTTCCAGGAACTGTTTAAAATTTACGATTGGTCTGTTTGGGTGCTCATCGCAGGAATAGTACTTTTTACGAGTGAGGTGTGCAGGCGAGGACTTATTCTGAAAGCACAGTTTACTCAAATGCGCACAAGCTATCCTGGTGACGCTACGCAACAATTTCTGTCAGTAATAAAAGTGCTACTGGAGCAGGGGGATCCTTTTTCTGGGAGTGTGAGTCTACTAGAAGCAAACTTTGCTCGCGTCGTCATCGGAAGTGTTCTGCTGATGGGCACAGTCCTTAGTAATGGTTACAAAAACTCGAACGTTTATGACATGGTGCTGGCTCCAAAGGAGCTTTTCTATGAATCATTCGCGCAACTCGTTGACAACAATGTCACGACATACTCTGAAGCCGCTTATGCTCATTTTTACGAGAATATGTTTGAAATGTCAGACAATTCTAGGTCATATAACACTACACGGCATAGTTCCAATCAAATTCTAATTTGGAGTGGATCCACGTCCAAAATACTATTTAAGACTAAATCAGAGATATTATCGAGAGGCACTACATCACCGAACTGTTATAACTCGTGTAGTCGTAGTGGCTTCAGCCTCAGTAGCAGTCAAGTATTGAACCACATTCATATCTTTCCATCAGTAGACAAGGTGGCATTTTCTGCTGTGGATTGGTTTAAAAAAGAACTAGGTAACTACACGAAATGGAAGTTGTTTGGTAGTAGAGATGGTATACGGTTGAGACATCGTTGGAAGTTAAATGCGCGATTTAATTATCTGGAATCCGTTCAGCTTCCAACTTACTTACGCAGCTGCAAACAGAAATCGGTTGCTCTCGTTGTGAGGGAAAATCTAACTTTGAGTCTTCTTCGGAGCAAAGAAGGAAAACATGCTTATTTTATAAAAAACTTTGACGGGGGGATTACTACACATCAAGGTTATCTTACTGGCCTCATTCCACCCACCTTAATTCTCCGGCTGGTTAGATTTAG
The DNA here is from genome assembly GCA_027744115.1 of Acrocyrtus sp. NNG-2020. Taxonomy (NCBI): domain Eukaryota; kingdom Metazoa; phylum Arthropoda; class Collembola; order Entomobryomorpha; family Entomobryidae; genus Acrocyrtus; species Acrocyrtus sp. NNG-2020. The sequence goes on along the minus strand of JAHZND010004082.1, from coordinate 6,772 downwards.
GGACAGTGGAATAGCTGAAAGGTGGAAGGCGATTCTCTATACGTATTCTGGAATTGAGAGGACTCACGCCCAATATAACCCGGAGAGCCGTCAGTTAGGCTCACAAAACGTTAAAAAGGATTTTGCCGTTGTATTTGTTACTTTGAGCGGTGGGCTGTTTCTGGCAATGGCGCTGTTCGTACTCGAGATTTTCTGCTGTTTTTACAAGAGCTTTTTTAAACTGCCGCATTCACACTTAATCTGTGGATCTTGCCTGCAATACCTGCTTACTAGTTGCAAATACTTGAGGAATATGACAGCGAAAGCGGTATTATCTTGTCTTATCGATAAATTTACTGCCACAACGAAAGTTCAGAAAAGCCACTCCAAGGAAAATACTGAAGCTTCAACAAGTATTCTCTTCATCAAACGCTTGCATACGCCTTGCCGTAGCGTACGTGCACGAAGAAGGCCAGTAGCTAAACCACCTGTGTCCCGACCACAACGGTGTTCAAATGGCCCGACCCCATTTGCATTTTTACCGTAAAACCTTCAACTAACGCATCCATTCTAATTTCCGAAACGTTCTAATTAACGCAGTCCACAGCATAGGCCTTTAAAAAACTTTCTAATTCTAGCGTAATTTCAGTGTAAATCTTCAGTGCGCAAAACCTCTAATTTCTTCCGCAAATGCGTAAATAAAGAAGTTGAATTTCAGAAGTTAATGCTAAATGTTGACTAAAGTTTTTACTTAACTGGTTTCCACAATGACCTCCGTCTCTCATTATCATTCTCGTAGCGCGGTTTTTATCGCAGCAATGTTTTAGGGTTGCAAGAAAGGTGTTTTGGTTTTTCTGCAGCTGCAGAAATGAGAAGTTCCATAGTATTTAAATTGATTGCAAAGATTGTCGAAAAACTTTTATTGGATAGAAATAGGTGAAGGTTAAGAGTCTACGTAAAACTAATTCTTAATCCTTTCCGTTTATTTCTCTGCCTTTTTTCTTTTCCTCATAGCTAACTTATCCACTATCCGTTGTTAAATAGTTAAGCCAAAATTACATAAAATATAACTATTTTATTATTAGCAGTCCTTTTAAATGAAGAAAGTAACGTTACGCCAATATTGCGCAATGTAGCATTTTTTCTTTACATGTTATATGGACAAAATGCATTTTCGTCTATAAATTACTTTCTTTAAAGATCATCATCATATTCTTAAACGTTTAATTTGGCTAAATTCTAACGGGGAGAGTGCAGAAAGGTACAAGGTACCTATGCTAGCTCGTCCTAAAACGAGTCATGTGGGTAAGTCAAGAAAGCCAGACGGAAAGTTGATGGTTATTAAGTCTTTTAGAGTTTTTTTTCTATTCAATCCTTTCGAACGGAGACACTGCTCGGTTCTCTTTCCAGAAGTTTATGGACGAACTGTACACGCTCCATTTATCCTTCTGCCAATTCATAATTGTGAATATTGAAGGCATAATCAATTCCATTTGCCTAAATTGGCTTTACAAAATTACGACCGTCTCCGTGGACGAATTTGAAAACATAATTTGAAAAGTAAATGTAGGTAGCATAGGTGCTTCTATTAAACCGATTGGTTTCTCCCCTTAGTGCTAAATTTTAAAATTTCAAATATTTATCCTACTTGTTTGTCATGAATGTAAAAATATTACACTTTCGTTGAGCGTTTTTAATTAGTTAAAGGTTTTTCGTAATGAGCACAGAAAATATACAGCGGTATTATAAATTTCCTTATGGTAGCTAGAACTAGAACTCTGTGCTCCATGCGGGTTTTGGAAGCGCTAACAATTAAATCATTCGAGATCTGCAGTAGAATCCTAACAATCAGGTTAGATCCATCTATTTGAATTTGCAACTAGAGCGGTCGTACTCATTTCATAAATTACTCGTTCGTCAATTGCAAATTGCGACGAAGTCATAGTATCATAGTCATTGTCAATTTGCCAGCAAAATGCATTATCCACTATTTTTGATTCTTGTTAAGTTTACTTTATTAGCTACATCAGAAGAATTAGCCAACAAATCCGGAATAGTTACAACTAAATTAATTAGGCTACGCACCACTGCCGACAGCCTAGTTTCGCAAAACTCCTGGAAAAACCTCTATTCTAATTGGAGCCCATCCCTTTTAGTTTAACCATTTGACTTCAATGGATTGGCCATAGCGTCCGGGAAAGTTGGAGAAGAAAGGAGTGTGGTCGTTCGCTCAAACTTTTTGGGCCTAGATCTTCTCAACATTCATGATCCACTGGTAATCCGAAAGCCTCTGTTAGCAGTAACCTCAGCCACACGTCGTCAAATATTTTCTTGGATATATGAAAACAAAAGCGGAAATTATTTACCTTTAAATGATTCCGAATGCATAAACTGTGCTGTGTTCAATCTTACTCGGCTCGTTTCTAAATTCATCCCGTGGAACTACCAGGTAAAAACTCTAACTGGTACAGTATCTCATTCTTTAGTCGAATCTACCCATTAATAAATCGGGTAAACCAGTTGAGACCGGCTACAAAGTAATGTACAATTGTATAATATTTCAAAAAGTAGTTCAGTAGCACACAATCGGGTGAAAATTGTTTCAAAATTGAAGATTCGTTAGCACATGATCCCTAGAGAGTATGCACCAAATTTAAAACAAATCGTCCCATCGGTTTTGTAGTTAGAACGCACACGAACGGACAAAAAGACAGACGGACGGACATGCCCAATCCTATAGGTTACTTAACAAAAATAATTTGATTAATTAAGTGTGACGATTAGTTTAATTAAATACAATTTGCATACATTATTGTATTATCGCCTAAGGTGGGGAGCATAGAGGCTATGCAAATCCAACTTTTTCCCTTTCCTCTTGGCAAACTAACTATTTATCCACACCACCACGATCGGACAAAAAGAGACTATCATGACATCTGACGGAATCTGTTCACCGTGTCAGTTGCTTTATGGGTCTAACCTTTTCATACAAGTAGTTGTATTAGTAGCGTGTAGGTGGCGCTTAAGTGCACATTTAGATTACATAGTTTCAACGATCATTACCGGTGACATCGTGTACCAAATTTAGATTTAGAGGTCATATTTGGATTCTCCATGTCCAAAACCTATAGAAACACTACATACAGGCCTACCCACACAACACGAGTCTGAAAAACGAAGGTCCAAAGATTCGCCCGTTTAAAATACATGGCACCAAAATTTCATGACCCCCTGCGGTCGTCCCCCTTGGGTTAAATTTTCCCAAAATAGGACGTTTGCTTACTCATGACCCCCAGAGGGTATGTGCCAAATTTGAATAAAATCGGCACATCCGGTTTGGAGCTAGAACGCGCACAGACCGACAGACGGACGGACAGACAGACGGACATAAGTGATCTTATTAGCTACTTTGCGGCTAATAATGCGGAAGACGCTATTCGTAATAAATTTGGTACTGGACCATGGATATGTAATGTCGAGCCCCACATTTTCTCAGCAAAACTCTGTTCGAATACTTTTCGTCTGCTTTTTCCCAATGGTGCTTGTGCTGAATAACACATACAGAAACAATAACGTCTACAATATGATTCTCCCCAGGAAGCATCTCAGTTACGACACCCTTGAGCAGTTGGTATTAGATAGTGTGAAGGTGTTTGGGGAGAGCCTGGATGAAGAGTCGTATTGGGACCTTATCTTTGACCCTAGAATAGTTCTGACTGAATAGTTTCAACGGTCATTACCGGTGACATCGTGTATCAAAAGATTTAGAGATTTGGATTCTCCATGTCCAAAATCTATAGAAACACTACATACACACCTACACCTACAAAATACGAGTCTGAAAAACAAAGGCCCAAAGATTCGTCCATTTAAAATACATGATACCAAAATTTCATGACCCCCTGGGAACGTCCTCCTTGGGTCAAATTTGCCAAAAATAGGACATTTGCTTACTCATGACCCCTAGAGGGGATGTACCAACTTTAAAGCCAATTGGCGCATCCGTTCTGGAGCTAGAGCGAAGTGCTCTTATTAGCTACTTTGCAGCTAATAATGTCCTCAGGAAAGAACATGGCGATGGTCCACCAGTCAAATTGCGACGATGAGTTTGTTTTTACAGAGCTAGACTAACAAGGGAACTCTCTCAATCTCATGCTTAAGTAAATATTACCAAGACCGTCCTCAAATCAAAAGAGAAACGACTAAAACGACATTGTAGTCGGGATTCCAAATTTGCAGATCTGGTTGCCCTTTGTAACCCCTTCTCGAACAATTTTCGATATCGTTACTATGGGCATTTGGGACTTGGCGAGACCGGACTGGGATTTTTGACAAATGCCCACATGAAAGTATCTTTATTTTTCATCCGATTTTATCGAATGAGATGTCAAATTGACGCTCACGAATGAAGCTCGGGACCACATTTTTATTTTCTCTGAATTTCCGTTTTTTACCTTTAAATTTCTAATTTCAAATAGGACTCACAATTACCATGAAAATTCAGTTTTCCACAATAACATCCGTAGATAAGGTAAACATTCGAATTTAAGGAAACTATTAACATGGTCGCGAGCTACATTCATCAGCTTCAATTTGACACCTCATTCGATAAAATCGGATGACAATTAAAGACACTTTCATATAGGTATATGAATGCTCTTGGCTAGACCCAACAGGGATATATGACAAAGGCCCATATGAAAGCACCCTTATTTTTATCTATAGTAATAGTAATACCTATAGTAATACTTGATGGAATTTCTACTAGCAAAAATGCCCCATTCAATGCTCTAATCTGCTTTTTCCATTTTAGCTCGTGGCTTCATGCTGCTTGCACTGCTTATATATGCGGAAAAGAAAGCATTTTTTTGTCTTACCACCTTGACAGAATAAAGTAAGGATGGCAATGTGTGCACATGTGTACCAATTTTGCTACACAGTTTGTGTACGTTTAGTTGAAATTCGACTCGTGTAGTGGTAGAACAATTCGTTTACGTTTTGTGTAGAGCGGTACACAGACGCAAACTGTGTACACATGTTTAGTACAAGCCCATTAAAAACAAGAAATAAGTGAAATCTAACATTATTTTTTTGCAGTAAAAATTAATATAACAAGTCGTACATTAGTCACTTTATACTATTACAGTGATAATTCCGGTGTAAAATGGTAGATTTTAGGTTTCAAGTTGATAATTATATGATTTTGGGCACTTTTGATATATATAATTATTTTTTTTACAGTAAATATGCGTACACAACGTTTATGTTTAGTGTACTGAACTAAACAAGCCAAACCGTTTAGTGTACCGACAGTTTGTGTACGTTTACAGCCCTACACAGACATGTAATTTTCCGTGTACTATATGTGTACACATGTGTATGTGTACACATTGCCATGCCTAGAATAAAGCCAGCGTTATTAAGTTGACCGAGCAGCATTGCAGCGAGCACTGCGAGCTAGATTGATAGAAGTGGAGTGATTCTTGGTATGCCATTTTCTCCAGGAATTGATAACATGTTGGACTCAGTATGTTTGGCTATTGTTCTTTTAAGATGCTAGGAAGCAGGGAAAGCAAAAGGGCTTAAGAAACCTCTTTAAATATTAAAGATATGAGCTACCTAAGCTGTTTTACGTAATTTCGAAGTAATTTTGATGAAAAATTAAACTGTTTGGAGATATGTAATAAATTGAAACGGCGAGTTTTCTTTTAGACATTTTGGTAATGTGCTTCGGGTACGACATTCAATTACCTGGCATTTTGAAATGGTGTTAAGATGTAGCTTTGTTTTGCTGGGATTTATTATGATAACGATAAACTGAGGAATATTACATTTTATCAAGTCTCGATAAATTAAACTAGTAGAAAAACAATCGCCCCTTCTAGACTTAATAAATAAATAAGGTGACAAGTTAGCAACTCTGTTTACCTCCGTGAAGTTACCTACCACGTCCACCAAAAAACGTGAAGTTTCCACTTTTTTGGTGGAAAAAGTGTGAAGTTTCCACCACGAGCACCAAAAGCATTGTAAAGTAGAGCTGCATCTCGTCTACCATAAAAACGTGAAGTTTCCACTTTTCCACTACGAAGGTAAACATGCAAAGGTAGTACTAACCATCATCACACCTACGTATATGGAATGCAATTTTTTGGAGACTGTATAAATTATGCATAACCAAGCTTCGTTATTCAAATCTTTCAACAACATTAAAATAAAAAAATGGTAATTGTTAACAATGAGCGACCTTCAAATCAACGAAGCTTGATTATGCAAAATGTAAACAGTGTCCAAAAAATCTCATTTTAGCTAGGAGCTTTAGTCGCATGCATAATATATGAGGTTTTGCAGCAGCCAACTGTTTCTCTTTAGTTTCTTCAAACAGTACTAGTTTGAATAGCATACTACATATGTGATGATGAATATTTACTTTTGCATGTTGTACCTTCGTAGTGGAAAAAGTGGAAACTTCACGTTTTTATGGTGGACGAGATGCAGCTCTGCTTTACAATGCTTTTGGTGCTCGTGGTGGAAACTTCACACTTTTTCCACCAAAAAAGTGGAAACTTCACGTTTTTTTGGTGGACGTGGTGGTAACTTCACGGAGGTCTCTGTTTATTTAACTAATTTATTTATACAATGATATCATTGACAGTGACACCTGTTACATAAAGACAGCAAGATACTATATGTGGATGACTAAAGTGACCTCGCGACCTAAAATTAACTCCAGCCCAAGTATTCCCTAATCTGGTACTAATCTTGCCGTTCGAGCTATTTTGCGCTTCGCTAAACT
>JAHZND010004081.1:0-12014 GCA_027744115.1 Acrocyrtus sp. NNG-2020 | reverse complement strand
ATGCTCTTCCCTCTTTAGCACCGTATTCCCGTAGCCCTGTACTGGCTGCTGGGCTACGGGATGGCTGGCAGCATCAATTCTCCTAGAAGAGTGCAATGTGCATGCTGTACGGAGTGATACTGCTTCAGCCTGAGAAGATTACTTGTATGAGACCACTTTTTCTTACACTTTTGCCACACGCAGAAAAGCTACTTGAGTAGCACCCAAAAAAACTGCTTGTTATGATAGTGTCACTAAGAATGGTTGCTGATAGTCCCCTTTCCATTTTATTTGATGTGACAACCTCAAATGAACTACTGTGAGAATGGAAATAGCCTCTCGTCAAGTAAGAGAAAAGCCAGAGGATTAAAAATGGCTAATAGCGCGTATGATGGTGTCTTAATTATTTTGGGACTATTGCTGTGTCATTTTAGCAAAATGATACTTTTAATTAATACAATTAGATTTTATATAACAAGAAATTAGGTATGAGTAGGTACTGCGTCATCGATATACCAAGTTTACAATGAAAGGCCATTTACACAAAGTTCTGAAAGGAAGTACTTCGGAAAATATATGGAAAATGTTCGTTTGTTGCAGTTGTAATAAAAGTGATATGTATTTATTTATTGTAAATGAACTTTTATTAATCAAAATCTAATGAATGTCTGTTTAAACTTACTAAAATGGCCTTTGTAAATGCAAAATGAAAAAACATTAAATGCCTTTAAACTATTTAATTGCATTTGTACCTACTCCCACACTCTCAGTGCAAAGCTTACTTTCCTAATGCAAACTCCTTATGTCTTCGCCATCTAGTGCACATCTACCCAAACAATTTTCTCATTTCAAGCAACAAAGAGCTTCTCTATGCATAAATTGCTTCACACTTATTTCTCAAATGTGGAGAAAGGTGTCTCTGCCGATACTGAGTTACGAGAGATTTTATACTGTTTTGTTCAACAGCTCTCCTATTGTCGTTCTCTACTACACCTTTTTACAAACCTGTAAGTTTAGATTTGAGATTTGCTACTTTTTTAGTTTTAATTTTTACTCAAACGTTTTTGGCTTGAATTCTCATTTCTCGGTTCTTTAAGAACCCTGGTCAAAGTAAACCGGCATTTTACACCAACACAGATGACCTAATATATCAGTTCCATACCCTAACCAAATATATACTTTAGCTACGTTTAATTCCTACACAAACCTTTCAACCTAACCTAACCAATCTTAATCAATCCATTGGCATGGAAAGTGTATATTAATATTAGGTATGGAACGCATAAAAGGTATGGAACGTTTGACCTGTCCGGTTTACTTTGACTTCTGTTTCACTGACTGATTGTGAGCAAGTTTGTAAATAATCTATAAGTTCACAATCAGTAAAAGATGATTTACAGTATGAAAATGACTTGTATATGGGGAAGTATGCACAACAAGCAGAACAGCACAAGAGTTTTGATGACGGACACGGACCTAAAGAAGACGAAAAGGGGAAGTTAAGTGTATCTGCTACATATAAGGCATTTTATGATTCATGAGTAGGAGTCTAGGATGTGAAAGTTTTCCCCAAAAGTTCGATGGCTTTTCCGTTGACGAAAACTGAATTTTTAAACCTAATTAAATCTTTGCGTGGTTTCTCATTTAGATGTTTTCCTACAAAAAAATTCATCATAGCAAACAAAACATGACTCCTGTATTTAGGTAGAAAAGAATTGACAATGTGAATGTTAACATTCACGCTTGTCTCTGGTAAGTGTGTCATCCGAGAGTGAACTTGACAATCAGTAAAAGTAACAACAGTAATGATTTTCAGGGATCATAATAATGTGAACTTCTTTTTTTGATCTGATCAACGGACGGAGACATACTTCCTGCCTTTGAAATAAAAACATTTTTTTGCAGTCCACAATCCGGTGCGTATACACGTACGTACCTACTGCAAACAGACTTGAACACAGTCCAATTTAAGCAAAGTTCAGCCTTGTCATATCTCAACAACAGTTTTTTCCTACTTGAGAATTAAAATTAATAAATTATGCGTAGCGCTTCCTTTTTTATGCCTCGTCGGATATGGAATGCAAGTAAAAAAAAGTGTTACACTATCACTGCATACACGGAATTTCCCACGCTGTACTCAATGAGACGAAACAATGTGTGGGCACTTCCTAATGAAAATCAACCTGACTCCCCCTCAGCGTCAACTTCACTTTACCAAGAAAATGTAAAATGAGAATGAAAGTATGTGCGCAGAATTTCAGCCTGGTCGCATAAAAAATTTCCTTTCTATTTCAAACGGTAATTATACTGCAGAAGTCTCCGCAAAAATGTCTACTTCCCTTGTGCAGTGCACCACCGGATGGAGCCGTGGGTAATTTTCCTTGTCAGTTCTATAAATCCACTTTTCGTGTCTTCCTTTAAAAATCTGATTTGCGATTATGAGTACCTCGGCATGAGACACATTTTTGCGAAGTGTGCCCTTCCCTTCACTGCTCTGCAAACAGTGTTTCTTAATAGACAGATTTGAGCAAGTAATAATAATCGAAAGTCAATTACTCTTTTTGTGTCCCGTGATTTATTACAGTGATGAACTACTAATTTTAATCGATGGAGTTTATCATTTCTGTAAGACTGGGACAGTAATTATCACGAGATTGTTGTACACGATGAATGCCCGTTATGACAAGCATGTAATTATGATAATGTGACATTATTTCTTTCTTCCGTGTACTTGTTGTACTATACCAAATCCATCTTTCATCTATTTAGGCTAATAGTGTAAATATAAAGTTTATAGTGGCGTTTAAGTTAGACATGCATGGAAAAGAGGAACTCATGTGGAAATCCGCTAGTTATTTCTATTTTCCAGCAAACCAGCGTTTGCATGAACTAGTGGGTTGTCCTTTCAAATCTTTGATTAACAAAAGTAAATATTTATTATTTACATCTGAAAGTCAGTTAGCTGTTAGTTTTAACTACCTACTTGATAATGTTCTTTTAACCTTTACCCTCACACGATTAATTTTATTTTTCCTCATTAATTAACTAATAGCATCTAACTGCACATGTTCAATTCTACGCAACGCACGCTTTCAGACTCATCCTTTTTCACTGCTGCATCTTGCATCTCGCCCATTTCAACTTTACCCACGTCTTGCTAGTTACCTCCATTTTCTCCATTTACGTAATCGAACACAAAACGCTCATAAATCATGCAAATGTGGCCAATCCTTATCCTCCATGATCTTCTTGTAATACACCTTAATAAGGAATTTTTTGGTAGCTGTACTTACCAACTTATTAATATTCATTTTTGGCACAAAAGTCCCTTCCTCTTTTCAAAGGTTTTCTAACGGACGATTACTGATTTTTACAACCAGCTAATCATAATTGGCAACTAAATAGAAGACGACTATTTTATACTCGCAAATACTTCCTACATTTTCTCCCACAAAAGATTTTGACATTAGACAGGGACGAAAGAAGGAGTTACTCATTTTGTCACATTTTAGTAATTTTTTTATTAGCAGTTTACGGTTCCCTGTAAACATGTCTAGTCCACCACATACCTCCACCGTGCTTTGTGCACGTTTTTTTCTACTCTTTTGTACATAAGCTTAGTCACATTTTCCAATTGGAGTTGTGTCCCTAAAAAGCTTAGCGCAGCTCACATGGTGGCGCAGCTCCGCCGCATATTGGCTATACATATTAGGAATGCTCAATGATCAGAAATTGCTGGTGTCTCTCATCACATGCCACACAGAGTTTTTAATGAAAAAATGTATTTTTATAAGAAGACATTTTTTCAAGGTAGTGAAGATTCACCCTCACATTCGTCAGTCTCCGCATATAATTTTTAAGTTGGGAAGCACAAGTCATCATCATCCATATATAAATAATCATAAACTAACTTACACTGCAGCAATTTTCGTATCACCAAGAGGGAATAAAAAATAGTGTTTTTGCAGACCTTGCCGAGAAGAAGCAATAACAACAAAACAACGAACAGCCCTGCTGTTGTGGTTTTGGATGATGCTCATCTTCACTTTAACTGTCTCGTCAGCAGTGTCTTATTTTTCTACGGCTATAAGAGTGGAGGACTCAGAAAAAATATGTTTTTACAGTCTTATACTGTGTATTATTCCGAAGGTAATTAAATCAGAAGTTAGATAATGTTCACGTGTGCAACTTCACTGCTTTTGCGCAATATTGACATAAGGGAAATGCGAGAATATAGAGGAAAAGTAATAAATCGAGGAGAGAATTGAGAAGCCACTGCATGATGCAATATTCATGAGCTGTTCATAACATGCAAGAAAAAAATATGTTGAAGATGAAGATGAGCCGAGTAACAATGTTTTTTTTCCTTGGTTATAGACCGGTGGTGGATGGTGAATTGGTGACCCAACGGCTAAGTCGGAGTAGCATTTTTATTATAGGAACCAGCAGAAGGTTGGCTGCGGACTAGCCGTCATTTATCATTTGCGCAAGTTTGCGCCGTATTGCCAAAGGTGATATTTAATGTTGCCTCAAGACTTTGTCCAATGTGCCTGTTGCCTGCAGAAGGTCTCGCGTTTAGTTTAAAGTCTAATCTCCCTAGAAAAAAAAAGTTTCCTGATAGAAATCAAGAAATCTTGCAATTTTACAATTTACAAATAATGCGGGATGTCGATGTGATCATCATAGCAATTCTTCACAGCAGCAAAAATTTTCTATGAGCCGATTGGATTTTCTACAGTGTCATCTATTAAAATGTGTTTTTATCCGCGCATCTCTCCATCTCCCTAATTTTTCTGATCTCATCCTATAACCAGTTAATTCTGATTCTATTTAAGATTACAGGGTTGTCTAATAACTGATAGCTGTATTGTAATAAGACAAAGTTGAAGCTGAGAAGGGCATTTTTGGTTCCATTAAGTATGCTTTGTGCACAAAGCACATTATTATCGTAATCTTCGTCATTATCATCTTCCTCAACGTAAGACCCTCGCAGTGGAGATGGAGATGCAGTAGCACTTTACAAAAAATAAGCAACGTGTAGGTACATACACATTTCAGAGAGGGACACGCAGTCTTATCAGAATCCGTACAAGAAGTGCACGTACCCATATCATACCTATACACACGACGTGAATGCTAAAACCCAACTGGCTTCGCTTTTGGCTCCCTTTCAGGACTTACTGTACACAGGTAGTTTAGTAGGTAGTTGGTGGTTCCATTTCCACAGCTAAAATCTCGCAGCAATAACAATAGCAAGCAAGCCTAGCTCAAAGTTTTCTTCTGCATATATATTTTTCAGCTTCCACAAAACAAAAGTTGTGATGGTGCTAGTTGTCGGCACGATATTTTACTGCTCTTCCCGTAAAATATACAGGTAAAGTTAAGAAGACATGTCTGTGGGTACCTACAACTTCTCGTGAGCTCCTTCAGCAGTGAATTTTTAGTGAGTAGGAGCAGCTTTTTATCCCAGCGAAACCATTACCTACTACAGCCTAGGCTTGGTAGAAAGGCTTTTTTCTGTGAATTTTCGGTGAAGGTGCGTTTGCTTTGCTATCAGTTTGCAAGATGCACAGACAAGTACTGAGAAATGTGTAGGGAGAGGAGCAGAGAAAAGCTTGAGAATTGAGAAGGCTCCCTTCTTTTTTAGCATGACTCCTCTTCCCACTCTCTCTGCAAGAACGATGACGATGGTGCAGTTTGATCACAGCAAGTTTTAAAACTTGAAGAGGATCTTAGATCTTAGTCAAGGTGTAAAAACGTGTGCAGGGAGTAGAGAAGTTTGCATGCAACAGTCATTCAGTTCTTCCTCTGCATCCACATGGTTCACGTCACTCCTACAGGAACTTTTTTTTTCTGAAGAGAACTGAGAACTAAAACCTGCCGCTGACTCGGCTGACGGCCGAAGTAAATGTGCACTTTGTTGTTTGTGGCGTTTCTCCTGCTTCTGCAAAAAACAGACGGGTGCAGTTGATGCATTTGCATCCAATGCAAGATTGCTAAATTTACTTCCGTTGTAGTTTCCTGTAAATTATTTTTATTGATTTGTAACACAAAATTTATTTTTTAAATTTAATTGGTCGTTCCCTAATTGAAAAAGTGAGGTTTTCATGGGCGGTAATGATGACTTATCTGATTTACGGGAAAAGTTAAATAGGGACTTGAAAGTTGTAGACTAAAACGAGAGAAATGGTGAATGGTGCCATGAACATGGTAACTTTCCAACTTTATTTTGTAAACATGTAGCATGACCTGCATGCAAAACGCTATTCTAGAACAGTTCCTTGAAAATCAACGACCTTTTTTGAAACGAGGGAAATAACGTGTTCGTTAAGAGGAGTGCTAGTTAAAAGATAAGAATTTTGAGTTTTTGAGGAAACGTTCTCGACTTCACATCTCAAAAGTTTTTTAGAAACATTTGTGTAGTGCACGAGAGGTGCGCTAAGCATCACTTTTGGGGAGATGTATACTCACCACACACGGATCTATCCGAAGCGGGTAAGTCTCTCACGTTTTTTATATAATTTTTACGCTTCAAATCCTCTGTTCTATGAACAGTTAGACATATATCCCATCTCTCTCCAACTAGTGCACTTCTTCTCCCTTCGGCAAGAACTAGGATTGCATTTTTAGTAGCAGTTTACATTTACTCGCTTTTTCCTCCTTTACTTGTTTTGATCAGAGACTTGCTCAATTTTTTAATTTTTTGTATTTTTCAAAAAAAGTGAATAAATGTACTAATGAATTACACTAAAAAATAAAAGGGATTCGAAGACCTGATTTATTGTTACAAGGAAGAGCACCTGAAAGTTATTTAATTTTAAAGTTGGGATGAAGAAAAATCTTGTAGATATGGCCTGTCTGTAGTGCGAGTGCTACTCGCTGTACTCCTGCCAAAAAAAGTAAATTGAAAAAAGTGACTAGTAATGAGTTAGTAGAGCAACTTTCGTCAATGATCCAAGCTCCAATTTTTTTGCCTCCGTTTTTATATGCCATTCATGTTCTGCTGAGTAGCTTTTATTGATGTGATCACTCGCTTTGCAAAGGGTACGATTACACAATGTAGTTTAACTGTCAAAGAAAAAAGGTGACTAATTGTCTGGCCGAGCTCGTAAATATATCTGGTGTCCAGTGAAAAAGGACTTAAACATACCTAAACTGCTTCCGTTTAGTGACTCCAATAAAAAAAATCGTTAAAAGATACAAATAGTACAAAATGTAGCTTGGAGAGGTTTTCTGTAATCATGCCAAAGTGTCGGGCGTCGGGTATTCCTCGATTTGCGTACAAATGTGCCATTGAGGAAAGAAACTGGTTCGTAAATATTACACCCAAATTCATTTTCTTGTCAGGGTATCGATATTTTATCGGCTATCGCTTATCCAGTCGGATCAACCCAACATATCATCATCTCCTGTTCACGCTGAGCTATCTCACTTTGCAATCGGCTTAAGTCAGCACACAATTCCATCAGAGCAATTTGTATCTCATGATGGAAGGTAAAAAAACAGGTGTAAAGTGATTGATGGGCTTAATTTCATTTGGGATTAAATGTTCGACTGAGGAAGGGCAATGCGAATTTTTTTAATAGTCCGGCTGAAACCTTTTTCTGCGAGTGATATTTGTGTCGGGTAAAAAAAGAAAAAGAGTAGGTATGGATGACTTATTGAAAATAATTCGCGAGAAAAAAATTGATAAAGGTAACATCTTTCATTAACAAGCTCACTGCATAGAGGTAATAATACGCTAGTTATAGTCTTTGTAAACAAGCCGTCGCGAGAATAAAATGCTGCTAATTTTTTGCAAGTTACCTGTCTGACGTGTCATCATTTTTATCAACGTCGTTTTTGCACTTGCAAAAAAGAGGACTAAGCATATTTTATCGCAGCAGCCGTCCTGGCAGCATTTATCATGTCTAAGTATCCCTTCTAGAAAATAAAGATGCGATATCGGATGAATAAGTTGCAGATGTAGCGTATAAAAAGTGATTATAGGGTTTAGACTTGTTAAGCAATAATAAAACGAGATTTGGCAATTTCTGACCACAGTGTGTAATACTTGCGAGGATCTTCTTCACTAGACTTCAGCGCCAAGGTCAAACGTCTTTTTTTGTAAAAATGCATGACTCTTTTTCAATATATAAAATTTTATCGCGTACTTTTTCACAAAAATTCATGGACAATATTGTCATCACCACCGTTGCCTTTGCTGCACTTATGGGTGCATGTAAATGTGTCGTCATCGGCATCCCATCTTCCTCCCAGGTAGTGCACATCATCATCGGTAAGCCAAAACCAATTGCTCTTCGTCACTCATTTCTGCCTCTGTTCTTATTCTTGTTCTATCAGCAAGCAAGAAGCACACTAAAAACGTGAAAAAATAAGTATTGAATAGAGTTCGGTATTGTCACTGATATTACAATTACCAGTTAATGAGCTACATTGATGCTGTCTTCAAAACATTAACAATGAGAATCTGTCACGTGGCCGATTGTTGTCAGCAGAGATGCCATGTCTGTTATTATTATCTCTGGTGTGGCGAATTAGTAGAGGTAAGCAAAAAAGGCACTTTAAAGGATTCGCAAAAAGGGCTTTCATTATATTTTTAATTATTCCGCATGCCACATGGAGAATTGTTAAAATGTTCAGCAGTAGAAAAAAAAAGTACGTGAAAAGTTATAGGTATAGTGCGTCTACGTCTACAGCGCGAAAAATACATTTTTTTCGATGAAATGATATAATGAGGCAACAGCCATGACACATTATTTATAAGTGCTCAGCAATGTTCTCCAGAGAATGTGAACTTGCAAAAAGTTTTTGCAGTGTGATGTAAGTATCCAACCAAACACACAATTAGTGCCCATCTTAATTTCTTGTAATGAATGGATAAAAATGCATTACTAGCCCTGTAATTTGCGTTCTTTCAACTTTTTTATAAGTCATTACGGACAACTTTATTAGTAGGAGAAAATATGAGAGAGTAATGACAGGTGTACATTTGATGTTGATGAGTTATATTTATGAGGTTTTGCCCTGTGCGCGGTGGTGAGCTGCCAATGCCAATATCGTCAGTGCAATTACACGAAACAAAAAGACAAAAGGCCGTTTGCGCTCATTTTTTTCCTGCCTTTTCTCAGATTTTGAAAACTAATAAGGAAATTGTACCTTTTGTTCTTGAAATAGGATTTACAATCAAAAGTGATTTTATTATTACTGCTGCGGTGTGACTACTGAGGACATTATCTTTTTTAATGGGAGAGCTCATCTCTATATCTATTTAACTTACAAATACCAGTGCTAGTCCCATATATAACTTGCTATCGGTAAAACGCAGATTTTTATTTGCCTTTGAACACGCTCAGTTTACATTCGATGCTTCTCTGTCAACCTATAAAAATTGGTTTGTATTTTACATACCTAATAAAAAAATGTTTTTTACGAGTGGGTAAAGTCTTTCGCTGTGATGCCTTTGAAAATTCTGAAAACTCGAAGACACAGTTGTGTTTTATGGAGGCAATTAAGATTAACTACAAAACTCACAAAAGGTTTTTTTTACTTGAAGCTTTTTGTGAGGCAAGGCAAAAAAACTGGCAATAACTGCGTGGCAGGAGATGTGTTTTTCATATATAATTAATATATCATTTTTATTTTAAGGTCATTCTGAAAATAAAACTCGTGTGCAATTCATCTATCAATATCTTGGTGATGTACACAAATGGAGAAACTTAATCGCAGCTGTGCTAGCTTTTCCCTCCTTGTATTCTGCTTGTCAATTACCAAAACCAATTTTTGTTTTGGAGAGGGAGCAGCGAATTTTTACGAGGAATTTGTTTTTTATGCAAAGATAGCTCGCCAACTTAGAGGAGAGTAGATGTAGAGTGGAGCGAAGCTGAATATTTTTTATACCTCCGTTTTTTGCTTCATCTTCTCCAATATAAATAATTGAAAAGAGTGAAGATGATCTAATCGAATGAATGACATGGCAAGTATATAAAAACTAGCTCAATTTTATGTTTTTTGTCAAAGCAGAGAGTAGAGTAGAGTGTTTGTCGTGAGTATCCAGCTTAGATATTGGTGCCCTGAAAAAAAAAGAAAATGGAGAGTTAGGCATGTTCGCATTATCAAATAGGTCGTGTTGGAAAATTGTGTTTGCAATTGCAAATGAAGATGATCTTGTTTTGGTGTAAAAGTAGTTACATCATCATCAGCTAGAAAAAGTAAATCTTTGTGGTAAATACTAATACCGAGAGGGAGAGAAGAAAACCACTTTTTTATTACAGCGCTTTTAAGTACATACGGCATGGCGAACTTGAACTCATCCAACGAACTTGAACTTGAGCTTGATCGCGATCACACACTCGATTTGGGAGATGGACCCCATGCTTGATTGAATTTGGTATACTTTCTGTTTCTTCTCGTTCAGACTGTGATTCTAGTTGTAGCTGGTTAACAATTTTTTTTGTTCTCCTCTCCCCCTCTGCATTCCTCAAACAAGCTTTAATTGAACTGGGAGCGCATCTTCACCTGGTCCAATGTCATAAGATACAATGGTAACAATTAGATCAGATCGTCTTCAATTTTCGTTTTGGTGGGTGCTCAGAATACCTAATTCTCCCTTCCAACAGCTCATCCATAGCCAAAAGGAATGGGTGTCATGTATGAAAATTTTATCTGATCAATTTTTTTTTGCTTGCTGATAAAAATCAGAAATTGCTACAGCACTATCGCTACCACGCTTCATTCTTTCGATGGTGTCTTTTTTCTTTCAAAACACGAAAACATACTCAAATACGGCGAAGAGCGGAGAAGCTCAAATGCCAATTTCATTAGGGAAGCCATCACGCTTCTTACTATTAGCGTTGGACGGGATCAAAAGGGCAAGTGCATTTGCTGAGTTGAGAGTTTTAGCAAAACAACTTGTTTTTCTGCAGCCTTTTTAATGAGATCTGTTGCAGCAACTGATGTGTGGGATATCTCAGCTACCTGCCACTCTCCATGTGCAATCAGTGTCAAAACAATGACTTCTGCTTTAATGCTACCCTCTGGAAAAAACAATTTTTGTCCTGGGTTTAAAGTCTTAGAAAGCACTTGCTCTCTGTTTTTGTTTCCTCCTCGATTTTAATAGCTAATTAAGGTGACGTGGTCGTATCATCCAACCAACAAACCAAATTATGACAGTAGCTTTTCGGAGAACAATGGATTCAGACTCTCTTTCGAATTTCTAATCATATTTTTTATATCCCTATCCAAAAAATATAATTGGAGTATCTCAGCTACCTGCCACTCTCCATGTGCAATCAGTGTCAAAACAATGACTTCTGCTTTAATGCTACCCTCTGGAAAAAACAATTTTTGTCCTGGGTTTAAAGCCTTAGAAAGCACTTGCTCTCTGTTTTTGTTTCCTCATCGATTTTAATAGCTAATTAAGATGACGTGGTCGTATCATCCAACCAACAAACCAAATTATGACAGTAGCTTTTCGGAGAACAATGGGTACAGACTCTCTTTCGAATTTCTAATCATATTTTTTATCCCTACCAAAAAATATAATTGGAGATGTACTTGACTTGTTGCAAAGTCCGTAGCCAAATTGCAATTGAAGATGACAGCAAAACACTGAAAAGTTCGATTGGAGACAAGCCACCGATGTAAATATTAATTCGACAGTCACGAAGAACAAAAGCATTTACGACCATATAAACTGACCGAAATCGTTTTACGATACAACAAGCACAAAAGTTTATTGATGCGTTTGTGGTAAAGCCTTTTCTCTGCGCTGTAGCAGTTTTGGCATTTTCTGCGACAAAAACTGTCGGGTCACAAAGAGTGGGGATGTACCGTGTAAAGAGGTAACAAAGGTCTTTGTTTACACGCGTCATGTACCATTGCCAAAAAAATAAACAGGAGAGTGGATCAGAGCTGACCACCGTCAGATGCTATAATAGAATGTGGTTATCTCTGCGAGAGCTCGCTGACTTGCTGTCCCAGCGGAGCTTCTTCGGGCTCGCATGTGATGCTCATTGTTATCTACAAGACAATGC
>JAHZND010004080.1:0-54812 GCA_027744115.1 Acrocyrtus sp. NNG-2020 | reverse complement strand
ATATATATATATATATTATACTTATTATACTTAATATGATATATTTCGCCTAAAGTGTGTATCGCAAGGGGATGTACTGATTAATAAATATATATTTTTTGGGTTTGTTGAGCTCCAAAAATAATAAGAGGAAAAAATGGAGTGGGTGCGGTGGAGAGTGGCAGTGGCGCACTGCATCTAATCTAGCTTATAGGATAAGCTAATAAGTGTGCTCCTCATTGCATTACGACAATGCTAATGGACAATGGTAGAGATTTAGCTGAGCAAACAAAGTGTATTAGCTTGTATCAGAAAAAAATATACATTTTGGACGAATATCACATGCCGATGTTGCAGTTGTGTAGAGCGCCGGCGTTACCGTCCTCACAAGATTATTTTTTAGGTGGAATGATATCCTTCAAACGAGAGTAGCGCAGTAAGATTGGGAATTGTTTTTGTATATTTTCAGCTAGATACTTTTTTGGCCGTTTAGTACTTCACCATGATGATGGGATCATGAGATTACGATCAAAAGTAATGATGGTCATGGCAACATATCATTTTTCTCAAGAATATATATATTTTTCCCCTCGTCCCCTATCTCTACACTTTACTTTGTTGTGTGCTTGACGAAAATACAGCAGAAAGGAAACATGAAAAAAATGACTGATCGTTGCTGCAGAGGAAAAAAATGTGCGGATATTATTTGCAAATTGTGGTGTAATAATGCACAGACTAGGATATGCATTTTTTTTGAAGAGTTCGTCGGCTTCTAATGCGCTCACATTTGAGCGCATTCTAAGAACAAAAAAATTTTTTTTGTAAGAAATGAAATCCATTAAAGTTGTAGCAGATAATTTTTCTAGGGGAAGGAGCCCTATCATGCGATATGATTGACCAGTGATTGATTTCCTACACAAATTATTTTCTTTTCTGTAAGAGTGTGTGTATAGCTGCAGGCTAAAATATGTGTGAAATGTGGGGCTATCCATCTCTCAAAGAGAAGAGAGTGCACGTTCCTTTTGGACAGCATTTTTTAAAGAAAATATGCAATATGAACTTGTTCCGGTTACAGATCAGCTCAAAAATTGATTTTTTACACTCTCACTGTCTCCCTAATAAATATATTCAATTAGAAAGGACTATTTAATTTCCCTTTTAGCTATCTCTAGAGCTGCGTATTTTTCCAGCCAAGCATAAATCGCATTAAAGAGGATTCCTCAGTGAAAATAATTCATTTGATTTAGACAGATGGTCAAACAGTCGCAAAAAAATCTCAGCCCTTAGCTAAAAAATTGCAAGGTGCAATGGGCCAACAATGAAATGCTTAACTGTTAACAGGAAGATTTTTCTGTGAAGATGTTACGTATACTTAGGATAAGGCCTCTGAGAAATAGTTTTGTGTGTGCTCTGCATACAAAAAAGCAAAGGAAAATCCTATTTGAAATGAGATGCTCTGTTTTGCCAGTCCGAATAGGAGCGGATAACTCTCAAGATGTGTAATAATGCACAGGATTATTATACTTTTTTTTATTTGCGAACAGGAGCGTACGCCTCTTCTAGCAGGGAGTAAGATTCGCATTAAAAAATATAGCTCTGCAAAAAAGAGAAATGGCTCATCATCCGTATATAAAAAGTATTGTAATTGAGGCAGTACACAACTTCCCCACCACATTATCATCAACTGTATCATATCATTATCCGCAAATAAGCATAATATCATTATGCCTTGTAACTTATACTTAAATCATATCGTTCATTCCTCTAATGCAACTTATCCGAAAAAAAATCCAATTTTTTTGTGCTACAAGTCTCCACTTTTATTCGTACATTTTTTTTGCCATAGCTCCCTACACTATACAGCGCTTTTAGTCAGCTTTAGCTTCTGCCAAGAATAAAAAAAATAATAATTTTCTTGAGATGAAGATGACTCTCATTATCATCTTTCCCTTTGGATATTCATGCAGTGATGATGCAATAGAGGATGATGTGAACCGCTTGGGTAGACTTCCACGCACAGTCCTTAAAAATATTTAAATACGTTTAGAAAAGTAATTATTTCGTCTCGTTGAGAATAAAAAAAAGAACCGTTGAGGAATTACAAAGATAAAAATGCACATCAACTTCAGCTCCAACCACACAGCCTGAAAAAAATTATTTTTGAGGAGGAGGATGTTAGCAATATGCTGAGTTGCTTATTGTTGGCATGTACAAGTGCAAAAGGCAAAGGTAGCAAAAATCTAAAAAAAATATATTTTTTTGGTACCTATACACCTCCTTGTTTACATGAGGCGAGCATGCTAAAATATGTAATGCTGACGGTGATGAAGTAAAAAAAAGTGAAAGGGTTTCTTTTAAAAAAAGAGATTCTTGTTCCTATCCTTCTTCTCCTCCACATTATCATATCAGCCCACGCACAACAAAACCCAAAGTACGTTGAGTGAACGAGAGCGACCAAGTTACGAGGTTAACAGTCGTCATTCATTTTCATACTGAGATATGAGCTGTGTGCTGTGTTAAGTGGAAGAAAGAGAGAGAGAGAGAGAGATTGCATTCCATTCTTTTTTTATTTACTCTCCTTCTTTTATAATAATTTTTTAAAGGAATTGATCATGTTGTTTGGTGAAGG
Source organism: Acrocyrtus sp. NNG-2020 (assembly GCA_027744115.1). Lineage (NCBI taxonomy): Eukaryota > Metazoa > Arthropoda > Collembola > Entomobryomorpha > Entomobryidae > Acrocyrtus > Acrocyrtus sp. NNG-2020. The sequence goes on along the minus strand of JAHZND010004080.1, from coordinate 52,204 downwards.
CAGATATATATATATTTATTGGTATGGGGTTGTGTGTGCGCGTGTGTGCACACAGGCAAACGTATCCTTTAAAAAAATTGAGTCCTTTTTGCTAATGCTAAAAATGTAATTTAAGTGGAGCTTTATAATATTATTATTTTCCTTGGACAATATTTTTATATAAGCTTATCAATACTGTTATGATGTAGGCACGAACAAAAAAATATTGTTAGGGAGGCTATATATGGACAAATGGCAGAGTTTGGCAGGTGGATGATTGGACACTTGTAACAAGTGCGCAGTAATAAGGGAGAGCGACGAGGATGTATAAAATTCCGTATGGACCAAAAAAAAGAGAAGTGGGCTTGTGGTAGAATTTATAAAAATTATTTTTACTTGTCCAGATTGACAAACAGGTTCATCATGATGAGAAAAACTTTTTTGGTATGAAAAGGGAATCCAGAAATTGGAGTGGACTACGTAAATTAAATATTTTTTGGAGGTTTTTATTGGATGGACGGACTTGATTAATCATAAAAATGTTGGATGAGATTATGCTAAAATATGTCATAAAAGTTGATTTACTTACATTTGGTAGAATAACCACTACTCCAACGGCAACTATCCATAAAGGTAGTAGTGATTTATTTAGTAGAGCTGTAAAAAGAAAAAAAGGTGATAATTAATCATCACATTTATTAGTTCATTTATTTAATGAAAGAAAATTGTAGTCAAAAGGCGCATTGGTTTTTGCTCAGGATTTTGGTTTTAGGAGTGGGGCTAAAGGATGATGAAAACTTATGAACGATGAATGAACTTATTTTTTTTATTCCCGTCAGATTACTAACTTTGAGACGACTATTTTATACAAATTTAAAAGTCTGAGAATAGAAGCGAGGAACGATGACGCTCCTGAATATATATAAAAAGTGTATTTTCAATTGAGAGTGGCAAGGTGTCAATCATCCCATGTCAGTTCTTGTTTTCATTTTTTTATTTCGCAGAACAATAAAAGTGTTGAGGTCATTCAGTCAGTGGCGCACCAGTTAGCATAGAGTGCGTATTAAGAGTACGAAGCTTTTACATATTTTTTTCATGATTGGCGTTGCCCGTTGTCCGCATCTTGTGTAGTGAGATCATTAAAGATCAATTCTCTTTTTTATCCACTCTCAGCCCACACGGGAACGACAACAATGACAATGACGCAACAATAGAACGATGATTAGCTGAGAACAGAGCAGACATTCGTCAGAAAAAAAACTGTATCTTGGGCTGGTACAAATATTCTCGGGAGTGCTACGGCCTCCTTCTACGCACCTGCCCAAAAAATCCATTTTTTTTATTCCAGAAAGGGTTTCTCTTTCTATTGTAGTGTGATAGTGGCAGCGGCTCCCACTCAAGCTGCCCAATTATTAGGATGCATTCCAGTCAAGGAAATTCAGAGAAAATGTGACTTGGCACGACGTCACACTACCAATGGGTAGTTTTTGTGCTGACGCCACGATGCATTACATCATCACGCTAGTAACCAGTCATAAGTAAGTGCTTAAATTCGGACTGGAAAAGTAGAAAAAAAGAATGCTCATTGTTCAGTAAAAATATTTTCATGGCATGTGGCAGCAGCTCTTTTGGTGAGGTAGAAGCCTAAAATTCTGAGATTTGGGACTGCCAGCCAAAGAAGTTGGAAGGAGCAAGGTTATCACGAGAGACACAAAAAAATTGTAATTATTCATCTTCAAAAATCAATAGCCATTTGCATGCACATTGGAAATGTTCTTAGTCATTCGGGTACCAGAAGAGAGAAATTGGTCAAGTGGCAGGACTGCATGTCCCATTGTCAGCACTTTTTCTTGTAATGATGCATCCGGGAATGGGCCATGGGAATAATGATTACGAAATTATTCACTGACATTTTTTAAAATATGTTGTGGCATATTGTGTAATGGCTGAATTTAGCTGACAAATTTGTATGATTCACTACTCACTCTGCTCCCATATTTACCCTCTCCGGTAGTATTTTTTTAATTAGCAGAAAGGCACGTTATGTCAGCGTTTCTCGTGTATGCTAAAAAATTCATTTTTTGGGCGATGACGCAATCAAAAATATCATTAAAAATGTATCATATCGTAATTGCAATATAAAAATTGTATTTTTATATCTCGATTTGAAATTTGGTGAGATTAAATCATATAATTTTTGGCAAACATTCTAATCAAATATTTAACTGCAGCACGTAGGCATATTAAGGAAGTGATCAGGGAGCTGGGAGAGGAGTCGCTTAAAAAATTGGTTTTTATTCTCACATCGCTTTCTGGGTATCAATAATCAATAAAGCTAATTGAAATGATGAGAGGTGGTAAAAGAGAGCCCTTTTTGTTTTTTGTTTGAATGGGATTGGTGTACAATCATAGTCACACATTTGGCGGTGGAGGCCCTCCGCTCAGAAGAGCACTTAAGAAGATAATGACATATGATGAGGCTGATGAACAAGTTGGATAAGTGCAGCGTAATAATAATTTTTTTTTGTTTTGTGCTGTGCTCAATTAACATTTTTCTACTGTTGAGAATGTGAATGAATGCCATTCATTCAAGTTTACAAGAGCACAGGAGCAGCGTCGCGATAGAGTGTGCTTGGGCTACTTTATCGTTACGCAAATGGTGATTGATGCCCTAGATCTGCGAGAGACGAGCTATGCCAACATAAATCAGCCAAGTTAAATGGCATCCGACTAATTGATATGTAATTTATTTTTATTAACTAATCTCTTTTCTCCCCTGTCTCCTCCGTTAGCAGTCCATTTAATTTTTTATTATGCTATTTCTTCTTCTTTTTCTGATCACTGAGACGAAGAAGCAGATTTTTCTGGCTAGAGCTGCAGTGGTGAAGATGAGTGTAAGAAAAGTGCACATAAAAATTGTAATTATCATTAGCACAAAGTATTATCCTCTTCCTGTTCTTGTTACATATTTTAAGGGAGATTTTCCCCGATTGCATAAAAAAGTGTGCTGATGAGTGGCTTTCCAACTAATTAATCTAATTTAATTAGAAATTGTGCGTGTGCCTTTAGCTAGACATTGAATAATTTAAACAATGGGCTATTCTTAAATCGGCTATAGTGGATATTGTTGTTGGGAAAAAATGGCAAGCGCAAATGAATTTTTTTCCCGCTCAGAACAAGAAAACGTTTTACTTTTTCCATAGTGTATTGTATAGGGAATAAGTAAATGAAATGAGCTGAGTTATAATATTTAATATTATGTTGAACATTGGATGTTGATGTTACTAGTGCTCTGATTTTTTTTACAATTATTTTGCGATAGGATTGCATATTGTTTGCAAAAGTATATAACAAAAGATGTTTTGTGTGTAGACAACAGTCAAACATCAACAATAAAATTGGCAAAATGGTAATATAGTAATGTGTAGTGCGCCATCGGTACTTGCGTTTGTGTAGTTATTACCGCGATTATAATCAGAAAGGAGGAGAGTGCATTTTCCTAGACTTACGGAGTGGAGTACGTATGGACTTGGTCAAAACTAAAATTACTGTGTGTACCCGAGCCACAACTGCAGAGTGTTGTCATTATGCACTTGTCTTAAATAAATTACAATTAGCCGTGACTACTCACAAGTCACTGTAAGATTGTTACTGTGCATTGGTAAAATATAAAAAAAATTGTTCTAAGGTTTTGCTATTTTTGAAGTCTACACATGAGCTTGACACTTAATTTATTTTTGCACAGTTAAATAAGGGTATATGCAAGCAGAAGGTGAGCAATATATATTTTTAACGAGTGTGCGCGCTCTCTCGTCCCAATGAACTCGTGGGAACTTTTTCGTCGCAGTTTGCTCTATATGCGGGCTCAAAAGTCAACAGGAGCGTTGAGGGAACGAATAAAAAGAAGAAAAAAATAGAGAAATGCGACGAGATACGAAAGTGTATGGCGCTATGCCGCACAGCTACTTTACCTCTAACAACCCCATTCAGTTTTCCCTCTGAACTGTGTCATTTGTTTATTTCGCTAACTGAAAAGTTCCCAGAGTGTACTAGATAAGGGGATAAAGTCGATGCAAGTTCACGAGCACTTTTATATATATATATCCCACTCCTGGCTAATAAAATGAAGGGATATATTATTCATAAAATAGAGAATTTAAAAGTAATTTTCTGACATGATTTATTCAGACAAGACTAAAAAAAATTTTATGTTGTACGTGCTAGCGCTGAACTTGAGGTGTGAGGGGGTGGGGGTGATTAGGGGCAGTTTGTTGAACATGTCTGTCTCACTACACCCTCACATAATAACGTAAAGTTATTTAATAGGTACGAGGAATGCTAGAGGACAGAGATAGAAATGAAATGTGTGAGAGAAGAAATGACTTCGAATCGAAGAATTTTTTTTTGTGTTGTAAAAGAAAAGGGGTGAAATGTGAAGGAATTATAATTTTCAGGAGAAGCAGATGGCGATGTGGAGGTGACGAGATGCGCTCGAGAATCTTGCTCACGTGCAGAGTATCTATGACAGGTAGAACTGGATTCAAGTCCAGACCCAGATTTTGATTGATTAGCGGGGGGACACATACCTCGTAAAAAATTTTTTTACTAGGATGGCGTCTGCTATCCTGCTAGTTTCCTGTGAGTAGTGGCTGGCTTATCACACTAATCAAACAAATTCTTTTTGCCTAGTAAAAATATATATTTTTATGGCTGACCTAGACCATAACTTTACAAATTATGACAGGTATAATCCAAGCAGACTGGAGTAATTGTGGTAATAACACTTCTCATGATAACCCCCAAAAGATAAGGAAGGAGAATGAATGGACATTTAAAATATATATTTTTCGCCTGAAGAGCAAGCATATTTTGGCTGGAATCTTTGCAGTTTTTGCTTGTTAGCTAAACACTAATGCTTTAAGTTACTCCCTCGTTGAAGGCAGTGGTCACTCAAGCATGCGAGCATTGTTGCAACTTGAATATGACTGGATTGCACAACTCAAAATGTATGGATTATATGATCCATGAAAACCATGAAAACCACGAAGCAGTTTTTTTTTGCAGAGAATGTATAAAAAAAGTCAGAATAAAGTAATTTTTGCTCATTTCATCTTCATCTCTAATCACAAACCCAAAATCCTACGTTTTTAAAAGCCACAAGAATTTCCAAAAAATAGTGTTGAGCGTGAGTAGGTACAAATGTATGCTGATGGTTCACAGGAAATTCCAGCAAAAAATATTTGCTCATCATCCCCCTTCATAAAAAAAGATTGTGCTGCAAGAGGAAGAGAATTTTATGGGATTTAAGATAGAGTTGAAAGAAGGAAAAACAGGATTTTTGCACAAAAACCATTTTCTGAAAAATATATTTTGCGAGTTATTAGTGTGTGCACTATGTTTACACACACTTTTGTCCAGTAAATGGACATTGTCCATTTATCAAGGAAGATATTTTTTTTTCTCGAGAATTGTACTCTGCTTACTACTAATGATGTTGATGAGTCATGAATCATGACCATTCGAAAAAAAAATTAAGTAAAAACGCATCAAAAGCTACGATTTCTGTTCTGGCATCGCATAATACACACTCCGGCCCTACAATTTAATATGAAAACCTCGGAAATGTGCGATGACACTAGAAAAAATCCCAAAAAAATCTCATTACCACAAATGCCAGTAAAAATCTCTAACGGATAAAATAAATTTAATTTTTTAAAAAAATTCCCATCAAAAGAAAAACTGACTATGAGTCGGAGTGTTTTCCACGTAGAGCCTAGCAGAAAGTGAATTTGCTTAAAAAACTCCCTTTCTTACTCATCGCCACTTTTAATTTCTCCCAGGAATATAAAAAATATCTAACTTCATGGTTGAGTTATTGCAACACCGAAAACACTTTACTTTTTTTGCTCGAAATGCAAAGCAAAATTCCAGAGTGGCACAGAAAATAGCACCCCTTTTTCTTCTTCCAAGCTTCCAGCCAAAGGGCAAAAAAGGGAAAATTATTTCGTACTGGCTCTGGACATAGCTCTCTCATGTAAATTTGTTTGCTCAGTTTGCTGGCCTTGGAAAAATGCAGCACCGGTTAAAAACAGAAACTTGCAAACCTGCACAACTTCCCTTTTTGCGAAGGGGGAGAAAAAAATATTTTCTTCGTGTGAAGTAGATTTCCTTTCCTTGTTTCATGCGAAGAAGAATAAGTGGTCCCTCTCCGCATGAAATATGGGGAGTTAATGAGTCTCCACTCATTTTATTACTTGTAGCCCGATCAATTTTAATTTATGGGATGGAGCTGCAAGTTGCTCTTTCAGATTGAAATCAGGTGAGTCGTTTACTCGTCCAGGCCAGCAAAGAATTTTTTTTGTCCTGTCATGTAAAAATATATTTTTATGGCTATGAAGACTTTTACGAGCTCACTCTTTTTCATTTTACATGGCCTCTACCCACTTTCTCTCTTGTTCTGGACAGGCTCGTTTTTCTCAGTGGACAGAGATATGCTGTTCTCCGATAAAAAATATGTTTTATGATAAGTGCCACTTGCTCACAGTACATCCTCCCTCTCATGTCATCTTGAGAAGATGCACTTGAAAAAGAGGATAAGCACTGTTAACGTTCTTTACTTTGATTTTTTTTGCTGGGCTTAAAATGGTTGTCAAAAAGTGCCACGAAAAAAATATATATGTGCCCTCCTCCCACTTCTCTGTCTTGTTGGTTTATCTGAGAAAATATACATTTTTCTATTTGCTTTCGGATTTGTCTTGCATGTCCTCCACGAGCACACCACCGCTGCAGACTGCACAGAGGGAGTAACGTTATCAAGGCATGACAACCCGACGGCAATACTATTTTGAAATGGGCAGCTCATCTTACTAAAAAAATAAGTCTATTGGAAGAAGTTTGTTTGAGCACAGCTCATTATCACTTTCTTTTTAAATAAAAGCGAGTCTTCGTGCCCAGAGAGAATAGGCGCATGTGGAAGAGCCAGTTTGGAAACCTGAGGAGAAATTGGTTTTTTTCTGAAAAGTTTTTTGTTGTTAGATGTGAGAATGCAACTGTGAGACAAGAGCCGAGGTGGGTCCATAAGGGAAAAAAAGTGCAGGAATATATATTTTTTCCTCGCTTTTGCATCTTCCCTTCCTCTGTCCATTCATTGTTCATGGCGGAGGGAAGGGAAAAAGCCCCAAGAATTTTTTTTATTTGCATTCATTACACCAGTTAAATGGGGAGTGCGACAGGGCAAAAACTATGATATGATCGCATTCACCTGTTATTAGGTTACATTTAAGTTTAAAAGATTTAATGGACTGTGTGTGATTGAACCGGTCGTACGCACAAAAAACACAGCTCGCGGTTCGTGTACGCAGCTGAGAGGAGAAAAAATATATATATTCACTGTCCAAATAAATTTGGACAGCCCATCCCTAAAATGTCAACTGGAAAACTGGAATCTCTTCCCATGAGCACTCTTCCTTCACCACAACATCAACATTTTCTTTTTTAAAATTACACTCGAGTCATGTCCTAAGCCCAGGAGTAATGACGAGCTACACTGCTCATGTGTTCCTGCTCACTTATAGAGATTAGCTCCAACTATTTTATTGCAAGGAAATTTTTAAGGTGTTGTCGTGAGCATGTTACGTTATCAGGTGAAATTTTTTTAGAGTGTGCCCGGTTGCAGCTTTTAAAAATATCCAATCACATTATTTTTTGACGGGGAGAAATTCCTCTTTAAAAAATATAAATGGAATTTTAGCTCTCTGTTTAAAACTCCGTTTTTATTTAGAATGCTCATATTTCACAAGATTTATTTTTGGAATTATTCACTTTTTATTTGTTTTCGTCACCTTTCCATTCTCAAAGCGAGAAGTGTGAAGATAATACGGCGGAGGGTGGATAAATATATTTTTTTACGTCATCGTTACTCGTCTGCAGTTTGGAAAGAGGCACACACCTTGACACCATCTCGTATAAGAGCTAAGAGCTCGTGTTTTTTGGTAAGTCAGGGCAGATAATAAAAGGGTATTAAAACTTTTTGAAAAGTGAGTTTATTTTTGCATTTACGGCTATTTCACACTTTTCTAGTAAAAAAATTTACACTAAAGGCCAATTCACAAAGTGTAAAGGACAAGGAGGAATAATACTAATATTTTTTTATTGAAAAGACGCTGAAATGACAGAAAGGGCTGACAATGACAAAATTAGAGAGTTGACAACTTGTCAAATTAGAGAGACTGAGCACAGTTATATAACATTTCTTGGGAAGGGAGTGCTCAAAATAATTCCAAAGGTAAATAATTAACTTTAATGAAAGTATAAATGTGATTATCACGTATTCTGAATGGTAGAGTAAATAATAAAATTTGCTGAATTGAATTGAGTGCTCAAAATGGTTATTTAATTTTAATTACTTTTTTTCAACAAGTTTCAAGAAGAGGGATGAATGGAAGGGGAAAAAAGTTAAAGCGGGGAACCCTTGGAAAGGGAGATGTTTTTAGATTATTTTAATTTAATATTTAAAATTTTCACACCTATTTAACCAGAGATTATTTAACGGTTTCTATCTCTTTGTCAAAAAGAGTATTACGAAGCTTATTTTTTTGCAAATATAGTCTCCGATATGAGGAATTATGCAATGTCACGATTTGCTAACTGTACTAACGCAATGGGCAAAGATACGCTTCAAAAAATAATAAGTTATGCCTGTCACCCGCAGAAATGTTTTAATTTTTTTCTGTCAGGATGGTCAAAAGTATGAGTTTATTTTTTTGAAAATTTTTCTTCAGCCCCATCTCGTACGGTTGTATCCTCTGGGAGTTATGAAAGAGTCAGCGGGACACTTTCAAAGAAGTGACATGATACTATCCAGTTACTCTCTTAGTGCATTATTTTTTTTCGCCTATTTACAGACAAAATTATATATATTTTATGCGTGACTGATTTCTTAACAAGCTTTGAAAAATATATTTTAAATTTTTTTTTAAAAAAAACCTGTTTACAACTAACTTTTCACTGGAAAAGGTGCAAACTCCATTAGAGATATGAAAAAGCTCACTTCACCACTTCTTTAGATCACTGAAGAAGGAAGAAAGCCCTCAAAAATCTCAAATTTTTACCCTTCTCAATCCACCACCAAGAAGCACAAAAACGTCAACATAATTGATGAAAAAAGACTTTTGGTGTAAAATTGTGTAAAAAAACATTTTTTTCTTCTCTATAAAAGAACTTGTTCAGCCGAATAAGAAGAGCAAAGCGGATCTCTCTGGTCAACTGTTCACTTGTAAAAGAGTTCACATTCATCCTTTTTGTCGGACAACAATGGGCAAACAATGCACACTCATAGATCATCAACTATATTTATCCTACCCATACAATTTATCTTGCAGGGGGATGCTTCCCTTTCAACAATCACCGTCATTAGTACGAGCTATACAGGATTAAGCTCAACTTGAAGCAGTAAACAATCAGTTTTGTAAGAGTTCGTATGTGAGATTTTTTTTCTTTTTTGCAGTCTGTTCTAGTAAGTACTCTTGTACTGCACAAAAATATAACAAATTTACGGTGTGCTGGTGGGGAGGACCATCAGAAAATATTTCGATAAAAAATATATGCACAGGTGTTATATAATAGCAGTTATGGATCTAGCTTAGCACATCCCAAGAAATAAGGAAACCGGACGAAGGAGGACCAAAATATCGGAATGGCTGCACTCCCCTTTTTTGTACATTTTCAATCATGCTCAGTATGCCCACTGATTAGTTGCAGACCACAGCAGTGACCTTTGGGGTCTTTGCCTTTCATCAAGTGTGCTGCTCACACACAAAAAATGGAAGTCTTACGCATATCCCTCTTCCATTTTTTTAAATTCTCCTTTCTCGCTCGTGAACAACGCACAGAAAATATTTCTCTTTTTATTTGGGAGGTGAAATCGGAAGGAAATATATTGCCATTTCCTGTCTCCCGTAAAATTTATTTCTCTTCGGGTACGATAAAATTATGATAAGAGTGCAATTACTGGTTAGGCACACAAAAGTATAAAATGGTATGGGAGAGAACATCGAAAAAAAATTGCATAAAATCTGAAATTACAGCGAACGGTGATATACGCACCAGAGAAAAAATATATACCTCTGATGGGATAGACAGTATTACTGTGCGGCTTTTTTTAAAAAATGTATCTTCTTTTTAAATGTAGAAGACACCTGCAGCTCCCCAAAAAAAAATTATATAGTTTTTGCCTGTTTTGTAAGTTGCAGAAGAGCATCTCTGTTTGGAGCTCTCAGCCCAACCAGGCATAAAATAAAAAGAGTGTATCGTCTTGCGAGATACTAAGATGAGCACGCTGCATTACTCAAGATGTAAAACCAGCCAAGTTTGTGATGTGATGCCTATACACTGCCTCCTCAACAGAGAGAAGAGTTGTAAAAGCCAAAAACTGTTTTAGTCTGATCAGCATCAAGTTCTGTGTGCAGTACCTATGCTGGGTGCTACTTGACTGACTTCTTCTTCGAGAAGAAAAAAATGCTTCTTGGTAAAACATCAAAAAATTCACTTTTTTTTACAAAAGGCCAAGTTATATAACTCGTGGAGGGTATAGGGTATGGAGATTACTTTTGTTTTGAGAGTGCACAGTATTGTTCAGAAAGTATTTTTTCTTCTTTGAGAGACTGAGTCTAGTTGTGTAAAGCGAGAGGAGAGGCTGAGGCTGAGGCTCAGCTTCATTTTAATTCTTCGACATGACGCTCAGAAAAGAAACGATGATGATCTGTTCGTGAAAAGGCATGCAATTATTTTATTATCTGACGTTACTTTAAAAATTACTGGGATGGGTTGTTTGCGGAAATGCTGAGGGAGATATGTGAGATGTGGCGGATGGTGAATGGTATGCAATGGTTTTGCTAGGTGGTTTTTCTCTCTCGCAGGTTGAGAGCAGAAACATACCCTCATGAAAACAAGCAGATTTTTGACCTTGGTTCACTTGTGCAGCAAAACGAGAAGGAAGTGGATATTACATTTTTTTGAAAATGGGCAGAACAATTGCACAGACATGAGCTATTACGCAATTTGGAGGGGACCTTTAGGAAAAACAAAAGAGCTTAGTTTTTCTAAATTAATTTTTTACTAAGATGAAAAAAATTTGGCATAGCTCTACATTCTGAAAAATAGTGTTTAAAGTTTAAGTTCCACTAAAAGAAAAACCGCATTCCATCGTAATTGTTTCTTCCGTGCTGGGTAGAAACGGATTCAGTGTAGTTTTCAAAGCAGGAGGAATAAATGGTGAATATTAAACGAAAAAACATAAAGAGCACTTTTGCATGTATAAAATTCACTGAGCTTATAGCCTTTCTTTTTAAAAAAAATCAGCCTAAACTTGTTTAAGTAATCCCTGAGTAAACATATTCAGCAGAAATCCAGATCTACAAGGATGGGCCTACTGCCAAACGAAAAGTTATAAAAATTGGTAGTGAAAACGAAATGAAAACATTAAAATCACTTTTACCCGTGAGCCCATTACACATAACAGAAAAATGGTTGGGGGTAAAAAAGTAGATGGCGAAAAGTAAAAGATTTGCAGCTCACTTTTTTATTCCTCTCTCTCTCTCATTCTATTCCTCATTCATTTTCAGAGATTGTTCCTCCCTACCTGAAAACCACTCCGAAAAATTTACAGTTACAAAGAATCCTTTTTTACGAAATATATATCTATGATCGGCTTTTTGCGGATGGCTAAGCACAAATTTTCAAGGCGTATTGAGTATTTTGCCGATTTATTGAGAAGAATAAAATTCGATGATGTGGGCAAAGTAAATCTGCACATCTATTTTTTTGAGTTTTTAACGGAGCTGCATACCGCTAAAAACATCGTTTTCCTAAAAGAAGGAAAAACAAATAGAAAAATTGTAATTTTTTATGTGGAGGAACGAGTGCAAAGTGTCGGTTGGCGATTGGCGAGTGGAATAAACTTTAAACATGTGTTCATCATTATACGATATGATAGGGTTATGGCTTTTGGCTGGGAATTTTTTTAGTTAAACGGTGTGGAGAGTGGAGAAGGGTAAAAAACACTGTATCGGATTTTATTCCTGCCTTTCTCTCCTAATTACTGCCATCATGTGTCCACCCCATTATCGTAAAACATTCAAGTCTGCTGCTTTACATTAGGGTTTATTAGTGAAAACAAGATTTTCCTTATGTCCACATCATATGATACGGATGTTTTTTAAATGGAGATTAAAATAAAAATAGAAATGAGGGAGACTGGACGATTTTAAAAAAAGGTGGTTGTTTGTGTAAATATTGGGAACACTTTTTTGTGCTTGGGAGGGACACACAAAAAGGACAACTTTGAAGAGGAATATAAAAAACCTGAATTACAAAAAAATACGATGATGGGTAAAAACAGAGTAGTTATCGGAGTAGCGAGAATGCTGTCGATTAGGCATTGACTCTCTGAAATATATTTTACATAGTTGTTAATTGCCAGGAGAGAAGGGAAAAGGAATAAAATAAAAAAGTTGTTTTTGTCTTGTGAAGCTGTTTTATCCCGGATAGGGAGTTAGGAGAAAAAGTTTTTTTTTGCAAATTGGCGGAATGATAGAGATTTTTCCATTTTTCAGTTAGACACACGAGCATCATTTAAAAAAAAGAGTTGAATGAGAAAGAGCTGCTGAACGGGGACTGAAAAAGAAAGAACAAGAGAATTCCGTGTAGCTTGTTACGTTGCAAGACGTTATGTAAAAAAAGGAATCCTTTGAAATGGGATGATATCAAGTGCGGAACAATAGCTAAGGTGGGATTTTCATTATCACGATTAAAAATTAGAAGGAAAAGGAACTCATGTTACTTTTCAGAATAATTATTGTTTTGCTCTTTGCTCCTCTCTTTAGTAAAACATTCTTCCGCTACAAATGTTCTGGTATTACGGTAAGCGCGAGAAAAATAGGAGCTGCGTTTTCGGAGAAACGTCTTTTTTGCAGGTAGAGTGTATTGTCATGTGAGCGTCACGCAAAATGTATTTACAGCAGCACTTTCTCACAAAAAAAATTTGTTTTTCGTTTTGGGAATGCAAAAATATATGGTTCTTGATTTCCTATTCTACCAACTTTCAGCTATGTCATGACTCTGATATATTTTTTATTTAGAAAAAAGTGCAAGTTTAGTGTGAACACTTTTAAAATGAGCTCTCAGCACAAAATGGAATAGAGTTTGCACGACTCAACTGTCCCGTTTCAGTCTCTGCACAAGTACAATACGACCACCGGTATTTGAAGCGATGATGCTTTTTTTTCAGCTGAAAATTTTCAATTTGAACTGACGTTTTTTAAGATGCTTTTTTCGCAAAATAAAAAAATAAATTCTATAATCATTCTTACTAATCAAAAATTATGAACAGTGTGGTGGGGACTGGGGACTACAAGGAGGTAGTTTGATGTAAAGCACAAAAGGGGTATTATGAAAGAGGGATGTTGTAAAGAAGAGAATCTATTTAAAGATGGTTGAGTGAGATTCTCTCTCCTTTTTGTGGGCTGCTCTGAATTACTCAACTCATGAAGAATCAAAAACGTATTCTGAAGGTGGATTGAAAAGAAGGATGTGAACAGAGATAGCAGAAATTTTGATCACGACCAGCAACGAAAAAATCTATCTGTAAGCTATACAATTAAATAACTTTACTTAATTGCAGTAAAACAGAGCTATATGCGCACTCGCAGTATAAGGAAAAAATTAGAAAATTGCTTTGCCTTTAGCTGCAGTGTAAATATAGCATAAATAGTATTTGCGAAAAACATATATTTTTAAACTGCAATAAAACAATATTCCTTAAAGTTTGCTAAACGAGCTTTAGAGGCAATCAGATGATGAGCGATAACGATTTCGCAAATACAGAAATCAAATTTATTTTTTCAAGTCCAAGAATAATCGATGCCTATTATATAAGTTGGTTGAGTATTGCGAATAAAAATAGGCTCACGTTTCACATCCCTCGCCATACCCACTAATTTAGATGAGGGACTGAGAGTGCTTCGAATTGAGGTTAAAATAGCAATAATAATCCTAGTGCGCAGCGAGTGAGTACGTAACAAAAGTTAAGTAAAAAGTGCTCATCTCCATTTTACTCTCCATCTCGAAAAAAAGAGGCTTTTCAACCTCACTTTAAAGCTGATCGCCATCAGCACAATCCTCTTCATCACGTTATGTTAATTTTTATTTTTCTTGTGCTTCGTCTCCCCGTAACTCTGCCTAGTTGTCCATTAAACTAACAAAAAGCGTAGTTTAGCATTATTTAGTGAGTATGTGACCTGTTTGTATTAAATTATTAGATAACGTTGTAATTAGCTTTTTGCTGTTTGGAGCGGGATCCGTCATGCTGTCCACGTAATATAAAAGAAGAGTCCCCGCCGTTATTATTATGGGCGCATTCAAATATAATTTTTTAATGCAGCATGCACTCCCAAACGAAAACAGGATAAAAATGCAACATGACCTGGTCATTAACTTTGGAGTATGATGATAGCTCATCATCTTCTTCTTCAACAAAACTACAGTGTATCGATACAAAAATATAAAAATGTGCAAAACGACCTTCGTCAAAAAAAAGTACAGGTTGGAAATGACAAAGTTATGTCTTCCTATGTCTCTGCAACGGTCATTCAAGAAGTGGAAATGGAAGTGGCATATGGAGGAAAAGGCTCTACGCTTTTTTTAAAATAGCCAAGTCCGACTTATAATCTTCAGGAATGTGTCTGGCGCTCGTTTGTAGGGATGCAAATGGGAGAGTTTCGTGACTTGCTCTAATAACAATAAATTACAGGAGCAGAGACAACGAGCACATTCACTCCTCTCAGGTTGTTCACGACGAGGGAAGAAGAAAAGAAGAAGGAAAAGAGGAAATGAAAAGTTTAGTTTTTTTTGTGCACTCGTAATCATTTTCGAGTTTGTTACAGAGATGGAATAATTTTTGTTTGCAGGTAATCATCATCGTAAAAAATATACTTTTGTTTCCCTTCAATGCATTCTGATTACGGCATAATGCACGCTTAGGTAAGAGTTAGCAAATGGCGGGCTTCCTCTCTGGGAAGGGCTAAAGACCGCTTCCAATTTTGAAAGGGCTGGGAAGTCGAAAAAAAATATTTTTGAGCACCTTTTTTACACTTTTTGATCCGTCAGCATATCAAAAAAATTATGAATTTCAGTATATGAATTGAAACCAGCAGGACATTTATAAATATAAATGAGTATTAAGGAAAATCTGAAAATTGTAAAGGAAATGAAATTGTGCCGATGAGAATCGGCACTTTAAACACAATTACTCAGATATAAAAATTTATTGGCAGGGAGAGCGCGTTCAGCTTCTCTGTCATTCCCGCTGGTGACAACAGGTTCCTCTTAACAAATGGGAGAGAAAGATGAGGTGCCTAAATAAATATTGCGATTACTTTTTCGTGCAGCCTGTACTCTTTACAGGTCTTTAAGCACTGTCGGAACTTGTGGAAAAATATATAAACTTCCGTGCAATTTCTCTTTCAAGCTGCACTACTCATTCATAAAAAATTATTTTCCTCTCTTTCGAAAAAAAAGTTGATTCATGGCAAATGTTAGGGTGTTGATGACATGAAAAGGATTTTTTTCTCTGCTCATTCTCTAATGAAATTATACTCGGATGTTTTTTGAAAGGATCTCTACAAATTATCTTTTTTTGTGGATGACACTGTACAAACTCCTATTCTCTGGAATGGACCGGTCTACTCCCTCTGTTTTGGTCAGTTGGATGTCATCTAACTGGTTCTGGTGAGTGGCTCATTCACAAAAATTATTTTATTCACATGAGCTCGGGAAAAATGGGGAATTTCCTTGAAAATAAAGTTTCATATTCTTTAGCCTGTCAGATTTGTTCATTGTCCTCATGTAAATTTGCTCGGACAGGTGACGGGAGAAAAAACAGTTTTCAAAAGAAACTGTTTGAAAAACTGGTACATATCATTTAAATGTCTGACTAATTAAGTGACAATTTTCTTGTGTTAAATTTAACTTTTTTTTCCTTTTGTAATGTAAGTCAGTTGCATCCTAAACTCCCATTTTTTTTACTTTGTCAGAAGTAGCATGCAAGGAAAGTAAAAATGTGTTTGTCTCGGTTTTTCTTTGGGCTCTGTTGTCTACTCGTGTCTATTCCGCATTCACTTGCATTTCCAAATGCACAATGAACATACACCTTTTTTTAATGCTAATGGTAACTGTTATTAAGAAGTAGAACAGATGCAGGGCAGGTTTTTTTTATTTCCTCGTGCAGCTCAACATTCACTATCATTTTTAAGAACATGAGCCACCCGCCCGCTTTCCTACATAATCCATGTGTCCATGAAAGGAAAAAGGAAGAAGGAACAGACTGACGAAGGAAAAAAATGGAAAGGAGAGGGTGGAGGTATTTTTTGAATGAAATGAAGAGTGAATGCAATTGAGGGAGAAACAAAAGATGATGCTGGCGCTATTTCTTTTTTCCTTTCAGAAGATAGCAACCACAAAAATATATTTTTTAGGAAGGAAGGAGATGGTTCGGCAATCTTTGTTATTTTTAACGGGACAGATTATAATGGCAAATTTCCTACCTGTTCCCATGGCGATGTTGATGCCATGTACAGCATGTGCTCCGTCTCAAAATCCAAATAAATTTTTGTATTTGTATCTTCTCTCCCACTAAAATTTTTTGATCACTCAACAAACAAACAAATTTTTGAGAAGGGACTTAAAATTAGAAAACGCCGTCCTCTAAATACTTGTAATTGTCACACTTTTCAGCACTCAATATAAAAATGGTATCCATCCAGACAATATTTAATTGTCAGTAGAACTATAATTTTTAAATAAAACTTTACCACCGGTTCATCCTCAACTTTTACAAAAAAAATTTATGGCTCCTTCTCCTCCGCAGCTACACCAGCAGAAGAAATTATAATAACTGTAGAGACTCCAACTCCAATCTAATAACAGCTCTTTTGAGAACAACTGGACTTGAAACAACGACAACAACAACAACAATTAACGAAACAATTTTCTTTAGCTATACTCATATTTGCAAGTTGACACAACAAAACTTCATGCTAGCAAAAATAATAAAAAAAATTCTATTAAATAATTTTCTCTTACGACAAAAAAAAATCTTTTCATGCACTTTTTTTCATATAAAAAACTCTCTCCCCCTTTTTGGTACGATTTTTGCTGTGTAGTGTAATAAACCAGTTAACAAAACGACGAAGAGGACTGCACTGAGTACTCTCCTGTTCTGTTCAGCAGCTCATCGCTAACTAAGTTGAAAAGGTGTTTGAAAAACCCCTTACTCACATCACTACCTTCTGAGAGCTATCTCATGAAGCTATGTCTTCAAAGGAGAGAACGGCACACTACCTCCAGATAACATGGGAGGCATTCAGGCATCTTCCCATCCATTGTTTTTCGCTGCAGCTCCCTCATCATATCGTATCGCAGTCTGCTTATTCATTATTGCGAGAAGTCTGAGTCGTATAAGGAATAAGGATTCTGTTTTTTTATTTATTTAGTCATCGTCTCTCCGTCTCTCTCCTTCTGCTAAGAGCAGATATAAGTCGTTTTCTTGCAGCAAAGGTACTCTGCATTAGCGATACCCACACAATCAGAGTGTTAGCTCACTTACTTTGCATAAGACAGTTAACCCTTCTTCGGCATTTTCTTACCTGTTGCAGTTTTTTTGCTCGGTGCAGCCATACAGTTTGCTGTGTGTGTGTGAAGTGCACAAGCTCTCTCAGAGAGAAACTGTTCTTTGCATGGATAGATATATAAAAATTATCTTCTCTTCTGGTTTTCTACCTTTTTGTGTACGGAAAAATGGCAAAAAAATAAAACGAGCAGCGCTTTATGTCTTCAGCACCTTCTGCACTGAAAAATGCAACAAGTGGGCTGAGCAAGGGGAAAAGTGAAGCTTTTTCTTACATAACGCTTTTGTACTCCCAGTTTGCTTTTTAATTTTAAAGGGGAGAAGAATATCCTTTTTCAAAGTGATATGTAAAATGTGGAGGGTTTTGCAAAGGGAGGATTTTTGTGGAGGAAAAAAAATTCGATTCAGGATTTATTTTTGTAGTAAAAATATATTATGTTGCTTGTGAGTTTTTTGCACTAGCAAGTACAGGAAGGCAAAGAGGGTGTCCTCAGTCGAGGGTATGTTATTTTCTTCCTTAGAATTTCCCCCCCCCCCATTGTTGAGAGGATGAGCCGAGGAATGGTGTTCTATTGGGATAAGAAGGAGAGAGGAGAAACAGTAAATACCGCTTCTTCCCACCTTACTATATTTTTTCTAGCAAAAGGTATTTAATATCGACGCTCATCACGGTAATGTGCAAGGATGTACAATAATGAGGCGGGGAAACGAGAAAAAAACGTTCTTGGTTAAAGTCACTTTTTTATGAGTCCTTACTTAAAGGGTAGGATAAAAAATTATTATATGGGTTTGTAGAAAGGCAGGTGGGCAAGGAAAAAAAGCAAGGTGAAGGTGAGTTAGAGAGAGAAGGCTCTGTTATGCAACTTTTTTTAAATTTCTAGATAGTAAGCTCTCTTATTTCTGCAGTATCATCACATATTCCACCGTGTTTTGGAGTACCCTCATCATCCGTAAAAAATAAGATCCTCTATCAAGTGCTACCCTTCTTCCCTCTTCCCCCGTTCGACATATGGCTCAAAAGTAATAGCTGAGAAATAATAGGAAAGGTAGGAAGAGAAGTCGAATCGCTACAACTTTTCTTCAGCCTTTTCTTCACTTTTTTACTACGCTTCCTTGCTCACACACATAATTTTTTTAGCTTCATGGATGAAGTCGGAGAGGAAGAACTACCGTGATCAGTACCTAAATCAAGTAAAAAAGACTCCGCCAATGTGAGTATGAATGAAAGGAAGCGAACCGAAAAAAAAGAGATTTTTTTTCAACATTTCGCAGAAAGAATTTTCTTTTACAACGGAGAGGGATTTACTTAATCCACATATTAGTTAAAATGTACTTACTAAAAACACTTTTACATGAAGGAACAATGGCAAAAACCGCAGTACAGTAATAGTAATGAGCCCAGACGAGATTTAAACTTTTTGTCAACCCATCTTGACACTTACAACTTTTTGAGATGGACTTTAGCTATAAATATAAAAAAAGTGTAGTTCTTGGCTTTTGCTGCTCATCGTTAGAAAGACGGAGTCGCCGATATGTTCTTTTTTTTATAAAGAGAAGAAATTTTCTTTTTTTATTCCTTACCCTCTCGGATATTATTTTCAGGTATTGTGTAAGAAAAAAGGAGTTTATAACTGTATAGGGGAATGAAAAGAAGTCGTACAGAAAAAAATCTGCATAAGAGAGTCATTGTCATTATTACGTGGACTGCGCTCTCTGTTCGGTTGAAAAAGTGAAGGAATTGCATGTGGTCCACTAAAGGCATTTTCCCATGTTTAGCAACTTGCTCACTTTATACGATTTTTATTTTGTATTTTGGTTGTCCCTCTTATGAAAAAAAAATTTGGTTGCTTCTGCATTCCCTCTCTCTCTCTCTCTCCTCAGACAAATGGCAAATGGCAAATGGCAGTGAGTAGAAGAAGAAGAAAAAAAAGTTATAAAAGTGTAATAATAAGCAATTTGCTCTTTTAAAGGTAACTAGCCTTTCCCATCTCTCGTTGACTTCATTCCACTCTCCAAATGGGATGCTTTACTGTAGAAAATAGAGTCCGCTTGTTGAAAAGGTGACATAACTTTAACCCTAATTCTGTGTAAAGTAGCTGAAAATGAAAGATTACACGAAATATGAGTAGAAGAAAAATTCCGTCTTTCTTTTTTTATTATTTCTTTAGCCAGAATGCAAAAACGAGAAAAAATCTCTTTATCAGATGCAATAGCTATGTGAAGAGAACAAAAATAGTTGTAAAAATTTACATGGTGAATGCGGTAGAGTGCAGAGGGAGAAAAAAAACTTCGAGATGCCCACGAGTCCCTTCTCTTATGCCCATTTTAAGAGATCATCACATCATCTTTTTATCTCGTCGTATCGCAGTGTGGCAAAACTATCACTTCAGCTATTAGAGATAAAGTGCGCTGGGTTGGTAAGGATGAAAACGTTTTTTAAAAAATAGCATTATCGCTTACGCTCATTATTGCTACATATCCAAAAAAGAGCGTGGAACCTTTTTTTCATTATCAAAAATTGAACGTACTTTTTCGTAAGGCTTTGATTCAGAAAAATAATATAAAAAATTTTTTATGAAGGACTTCGCAGAACTGTGAAGTAAAGTCCAGATGGATATTATTAAGGAAAAACGGCTGATGGGGACGATGTTTTGGCAAAAGTGGGACTTGCATAACAATTACAAACGCAGCCACGCATAATAATGTAGTTTTCATATGTTCAATCAACCATTTTTATTCAAGTTGCCAGTTGCCCTTTGAGCAAAAAAATTGCAAATGTGATTTTTATAGGGGTGAATATATTTCTAAAAGAGTAGGAAGGGAATTTTATGCTTTCCAGCAAAAATTCCTAGCTCATCACAGTTAATAATGCGCTGACGATGAGAGTGCGGTCATCAGAGAGAAAAAAATGAATTGCTGCAGCCTTCAAAATTGTGTGTGTGAGTGAGTGGCGGCCTGCATAGTAATTTCTGTTTTGAAGATGACATGTTGCAGCAACTCTTCTTTAGCCTGAGTCCAGAGTCCCAATGAGTAATAAAATTGGGAAGGTGAATGAGATCTGAGAGCAGCGCTGTTGAACGATGAGAGAGTTGATTTTGCTGGTTCATACAGCCTTGACTTTGCGGACGCGGAGCGAGATTTCACATTTTTTATTTTTTTTTTATTTTACCCTCATAGGGTATAAAAATGTAATTTTTTATTCCTTCGGCCGGTGATTATAGTGGAAAAGTGTGTTATAGAGAAATGGATGTGTGATGATGGCATATTGGCAATTATGCTTTTTCCTGATTTCCATCTCAATTTATTATGTATATTTTGACTAAGGAGCTAAGTATTAAAGATTATTGAAGCATTCCGATTACCATTATTTTTCTGATGCAATTTTCTTCTCTTCTTCCACCTTCTCTCGCCAAGGGAAAATTTCATCGCATAAATTTTTTCCTAGCTCACGCATCTTGCTATCTTACACGCATCAATAGCCCAGCTGGAGGGAAAGGTATGAAAAAAAAGTTATTTGACTAAAATCATCGAAGGAAAATGGATTTTGTAGTAGGAAGAAAAAAGCTATGCATTTGCCAACTTAACTGTAAAGAATCTGAATACATTTTTTTGGAACTTTAGCATTGATAGAGAAAATATAGTCTGCAGCCCGATCAGAGATTCCTTAAGTCATGAGGAGAAGTAAGTGGATGAGAAATCTGGTGTGTTGTGATTATTTGCGGTGAGTTTTTAGAATAGCATGATTTTTTTGGCTTCCTACATGAATAAAAATATGGAGTGATGGGGAATAGTACATGATTTGCTTGGGTAGTTAAAAGGTAACCAACCGACCGGGCGTTACCTTTAAAAAAGCATCCTTTCACTTTCCACTTCTCTAAGCTTCCTATCGTAACAGATTTGGTGTAGATGCCGAAAAAAAATATTTAGAAGCGGAGAAGAAATGAGTGCGGTGGTGGAGATGTGATGTGAAATGATAAGAGACAAGTGTTGTTTTCAGCTAAAAAAAAACAAAATGTTTAGAAATGATGTAATGAGTTTAAACTTAGATCTTCTTGGGAAATCGGTCCGTGTGGGAAGAGAAAATAAATTTGGGAGAATGTGGAAAGATAATACCTGCGAGATTTTTTTTCGAAAGCGTCCGAGCCTTTTCTTTGGAGAATGTTTGAATGTTTTTGGAGGAGGATGTGATATCGGAAGGTTTGGGGAATGGCTTTTTTTACTTGATTACTTAGGAGGAAAAATCGTTTTAAAAAAATATTTGTAATCTGCTAGTTCCGTTCTCTTTTTTGAAGGTGAATATTTTTTTGAAGACTGGTTCAGGCTGAGTTTGGCAGAGCAAAGTATATTAAAAAATCATTTAAACTTGTAGATAGGAAAAAACACGCAGACACATGACATTTTCCGAAAGTGATGGAGGAAAAAGAGAGAGGATAAGCTTTTACTGGCAGGAATATATATATATATATTTTGTGGTTGAATCAACTGAAAAAATCATGTTTTTCCTGTAGCACATGCGTACATATGGCAAATTGCTGAGAAGGAGAAATATAAATTCACGTAAAAGCAAGCACTAAAAAACTGCAATACTCTTTTCTCGTTTCATCCATTATCTTTGAGAGAATGAAGCATGCGAGAGTTATCTGAAATTTGCATCGTGCACAAAACTCTGCCCATCTCCGAAAGTGGGCAATAAACTTTTTTAAGACGTCGAGCAAAAATATTATTTCTGAAAAGCACAACTTCCTCGTAAAAGAAGGATTTCCATTCATAGTGCTGTTTTGATATGATGACATAATAGGAGAAAAATCACACACTTTCTTCACGACAACCCCATTTAGCTTTAAATGTTTATTAGGTAGTGCGTGTTTTTCCCTGTGTAATTGTAGCATTTGAAAACAATGACTTAATACTTTTATTTTTCGCCGATTTCCCCTCCAAATCCTGTTTTTTGATTGAAGAGCTCTTCCAGAAAAAAACTGCATTGTTGTGTTTTCTCTCCTATCATCCTCCCAAAAAATATTGCTATTGACAATCGAATGGTAAATGACCTGTGAAGAAAAATGTGGTATGAATTTCTGCATGGAAAATGATGCAGCGCAGGAGTTCATCACGCGCTTAAGTACTATCCTTGATGTGGAAAAAAAGGTTGTCTGGTGAAGCAGCCAGAAAAAATGGATTGTTATCGAGATATCATTACTGTAATCATTTTTCATATCCCATCACAATTACACAAAGGTCTGGATTGTTTATAACGAGCCTGAAAATTATCGGTGGTCTTCTCACTAATGAGATGCGGAATTCATGAAGGAGGAGGAGGAGGGTCGTGAAATGATTTGAGTATACGCCGATATTTTCTCTCCCTCTCGCCGAGAAAAAAAGCTGATTTTTGTTGCTATGTCTTTCCCATAAAAAATATTTGTTTGCTTTTTAACATAAATTAACTCGTTTCATTTAAATACTTGGTAAAATACGATTTTGGAGGTTGGAGTGAGCAGCGATGTGATGATGCTAACGCTGACTAATAGTAAAAAGGGAATTGATTTCTGAAAGGTCTTAGCTCGTTTTTTGTGTTTCCTTCAGCTAATAAGTTTCAGAAAAGGGAGTAGCACGCACGCCGACAAGATGAGAATCAGAGGTTTTAGGGAGTCAGTCTCCCAGTCTGGGATGGAGATATGGATGACACCAAAGAAAAAAAGTTTATTTTTGCCCTGTCTCACTTTAAAAATTCACAGTGCTCACTTTTCACCAATCTTTCAGTCAAAGTAAAAAGAAATAAATTTGATATGTTAAATGGAATGGTGAGCAGCTCTTCGTTTTTTTTAGCCAAAGTCAAGAATTACTGAAAGTAAAAAAAAATCCGAAGAGGATTTCAAAATAAGGAAAAAGTTTAAATAAATCAGAGGCCACTTCCAATATGCATAGTTCTCGGCAGGGTGCAGTGGAAAATAAAATCAGATTTTGTAAAAAAAAGTCTTTTTATCTTTTTTTCATCTGGCCCAGACAGTGTAGGAAGAGGAACTGCAAAAAATATATGCAAAACGGAGTTGATTGTTAAACAGACATCAAGAGATAATCTTAAATGTTCAATGATCTCATCTCATCACATAAATGCTAATGTGAAGGGGATTCTGTACTCACCACAAAAAATATATTTTTTGAAAGGATGCCCATCATATCAGCCTATCATGTGCTATCATTTTCTAACTCTTATCAAATATATATTTTATTCAGGATAAAAAGCCCTTTTTATTATTTATTTTTTGCGGAACTGACGAAAAAATTATTCGTGTGGAGTGAGCATCCTCACTCTAAATTATTATTTTTTGTTGGGAGAACAATGACGACAAGTGCACTTTTAAATCCTTTTCAGCTGAATTGGACTCTGTCAGTTTTGAAGTGAGTTAAGGGCAGGAGTGTGCAATTGTATGTGAGAAATGTTGCAAAGTCATGAGAGGACAGACTCTTGCAGAGATTCACTCAGAATACGGGGAAAAGTCACGACATTTTCCACTGGACTTAGTTACATCACATGAAAAAAAACCGCAAAAAATGAGCAACCCAAAAGGTTCCGTTTTTGCCTTTATGCGAAGCAAATCTGATTATTATTTTTAAAAAGTCGGTTGCATAATATTTTTGGGGGAAAATGTATGTGCACGACTCTCCAAAAAATGGGAACTGTCACTGTCAAAAAAAATATCAGGACAAGAAGATATCTAAAGAGTAAGAAGTACATGGCTGTATATGGCTGTATATGTGTATATGGCTGTCGCATTACAAAATTTTATTCTACCTTCATTGTTAATACCGTGATTAGTTTAGCTAAAAAGGTTATTGTCGCTGACACGATTTACACTTTATTTGGTCTGGCCAGAAAATTTGTCCTTTGGTAGAGTTCAAGAGGAACTCGCAAAAATGCCTATTATTTTGCTTTTGACACCAGACAGGTACAAGTGTGGTATGAATGAGGTAGCTGGGAAAATAAGTAATTTTTACAAGATATTAAAAAAACATATTTTCTCTCGGTGTTTAATCTAACACAATTTTCTCGACTTTTAATTATGCAACTTTACCCTCCGCTCCCTAGTGCAGTGTTGGAAATAGGGTGAAAAAAATTAATATGCCATTTATGTAGCTTCGATGCAAAAAAATTATATTACAGCATACCAAGTCTTTAGCATCCTGCTCAAGTTCACATTGTGAGAGATTGTCACCATTGCAACTTTTTTTCCCACTGTACTCACCCCCAACTTTTTGGACTTGGGTAATAAAATAAAAGAGCAATTTCCACTTCCTTGTCGCACAACAAGATAAATATGGAATGGTATCAGGAAAATTCTGGTTGGTATGCATGCATTGCACTCATTCCTTGTTCCGCACAATGACATTTAAACGTGCAATTTCTGAGGAATGTAAATTAGCGAAGTTGTAGCACTTACTAGCAAAAGGAGTTGCGCGAGCAAGATAGTTTTGGAAAAGTCAGTGTCAGTGTCATCATAACCTAAAGGGGATACTGTTTGCGAAAGATATATAGAAAAAAAGCAACTTTTGCTAGCTGCATTCTCAAAGCACATAATTTTGCAATGAGGAAAACAGGGAAGAAAAACGAATTAATGAGATCCTCTTCTTATTACTGAAATATTTTCCGTATAAAGATATTTTCTGTTGGATGAGAGAACACGCTAGAAAATTGACCTGTTTAAAAAAATTTCTGCGGAGACCAAAGAAAAATTGATGTTGCATGTCATGTCCACAGATAAATGAATAAATTGTCATTTAACAAGCCCCAAACTTGATGAGCTTTTTGTGTGTGAAGTGCTTGCAGAGAGCGCCTTCAGCGCCACTTTTGTTTTGCCACTTTGCTAAAACTGATAGAAACCTTCAGTCATGCAAACTGATTGATTGCTTCTGGCAATTCTACTTTTTTTATTTCTCGCTTAAAAATCATAGGAAAATTGGGAAGGTTGTGGATAAAAAAAGAATTCTGTTTTTAAATTTTTTTTATCTAATTATGCAAATTTTTAGCGCAAAATTTTTATCAATATTTTTACACAAATAAACACACATGATATTTCTGTAGTAATTTTAGCATTACTAAAAATATGACATATTATTTCTTTTGAAGCGTCACACGAGACAAAAATTTCTTAATCTTTGCAAACTCATGCAAAATATTTTTTTACTGTGAAAATCGAATAACGATTTCGTACTTTTTGTGCACTACGAAGAAAAAAACTGACAAGCAATTAAGCTTGTGATTTACAGCGATATAAATATTTTTTGAATGAATGGGGAAAGACGAGGGAAAAAGGCTATAAATTTGTCTTTTTTCTTAAGGCTTCGCACAGATCCATCGTTGTAATGATGACAGTCGCAAAAATAATCTTCCTGTTGAAGAACACATGACAAATTTGCACACTCTCTGATTGATCAAATATCATGATTGGAGACATTCTGTAATTACTCTGATGTCTTTATGATTTCCAACCTGGGCATTTTTCTACCTAAATATTATAAGCTATGTTGCTGCTATGATGGCACTACCTTGACGTCTAAGGAATAAAAATATAAGTGTCCCTTTGAACATGTGACATTGGACAAACAATTATTTAAAGTCAATCGATTTCCAATTTTAATTCCATTTTCCTTGTCTTCTCATCATCGTGATAGTCATCATTAACATTACACACCGCTAAAAAATGTTTTTGCTGACCAGTATGCCATGCCATACGAGAGTCTGCGTTAGAGAGGTAACCACGCTTAATTGCCAGCAAATGATGATGCTCGCTCCCCCATTGTTTTGTCTAACAAACATTGTTGCGTCTCGCTTCCGACTTTTTCAATACTCACCTGACAATTGAGTTGTTGGAGTGACGGACATGTGATATTGGGATGATGAGAGGATAAGTGCACACGGAGATGTATCTACCAATACTTATTTAAATACCAATTCATTCCGTCCTCTCCAAAACGTAAAAATGGGTACCTACAGTGCCTGTCCTTTTAATAATTCGCGATCGCGGTCCCGGTGAGCACTCCCTGCAGCAGGCAAAATTAGCTGCTTAAATAAATACCCCTTTTGGTAATGAGGAATGATTATGTACATGGCATGATATCCACGTAATATTTATTTTTTGTACAAATAAACAGCTTGAGAAAAAAAATAATATGTAATGGCCAACTTCAAAATGATAGTTTTTCTCTATTTTTCTTTTGCGAGAATAATAATAAAAATCTTCTCTTATCCTTTCAGCCATTGAAAAGTGGAGAAAAAATAAGAAATGATTGAAAAGGTAGCTGATAAGAGGGATGATGGAATGGAGGGCTGAGAGCCTGCCAGTGAAGATATTAAAAAGGAAGGAGGGGAGATTACAGACGTGCATGGCAGCAACGGATGTTGATGAATTAATCTAATCAACGAGTGCCACCTTCGTGAGAGAGATTAGTTGTTAGAAGTGATCCAAGGATTGGCAAAATAGCTGAGGTATTATGCAAAGGCGCTCTTCCGATTCTAAGAATGACAAATGCCGTTAAGAGTGTTTTTCGAGGACGAGAGCTGCAAAAATGGAGTAGGTACTGGTAAGATAGCCTCAAAATGAGGATCGGAAGGGGATTCGATTAGATGTCCGGTATCAACGTTCTCACCTAATAAAAAATGCAAATTGCTTTTGCACTTACACTCATATCATTAGCGTTTCTGCGCCGAGCTTACCAGTTTGCGTGTTTTAGCGTGGAAAATTTGTAATTCTGAAAGATGATATGTATTTAAGATGAAACAAAAAATTTGTATTGAGACACTTTAATTAAGTGGGTATGTGCCTTGGCAAAAATAATTTGTGACGTTAAAAAATAAACGTTCGTTTTGCGAAAAAAAAGTGAAAGTGAAAGGCCAAGCGCCCCCCACGCACAATTTCAAGCGATTTTTGCAAAAGGACTGTTTATTTCAACTTAGTTGTGAATTGCAAGCTTCTTCAAATGTAAATTCCGCTGTGGCTTTTCGTTTTTGCACTTTGTTGCTTTATTAGCTTGACACATTACACGTTTTGCTCTTTCTCGCATAAATTTAATGAGCACCATATAAGTCACCACCTGCGAGAGGAAAAGGCTAGCTGTTGTCGTTGATGTCACTCCACTTTGTCCACCTCTCTCAACCATTTATTTTTGGCAAGACACAAAACAAGAATAAAACAATTTTTTAAACAAAAAAGAGTACCCGGTTCTGTAGGGCTTTTGGATTGATACTTTTTATTGACAGAATTGTTTCTTACCCTCTTACATATTTTGTCACCTGACATGTGTCACTTGCCAATTACAGAAATTAATATTGGCTGGTATGGTATGGTTCCCTGATGACGGCAATGGGAATGTGAGGAGGAAGAAACTCTCAAGCTATTTTTCAGATATCAGGTTGCAGTGAATGGGTAGTGGAGGACCACCGCCTAAATTAGATTTATGGGTTGATGAGGTCCAAATTGCTAATTTTTCCATGTGTGCCTTTTACTCATCGCGCTCTCCTTTGTCTGCGCCACTATTTTCAAGCCCATTTATAATTGCCCGAAAAATTTGCGCATGAATTATGTACAATACGGTTAACTAAATACCAGTGACATTTTTATAATATTTTGTTGGTTTTCCCATAGGTGAAATCGTAGTTAGCCTTTGTTAATTTGTTAATGAAATAAAAACGGAAAAATCTACCATTTTGTCATCTCCCTTTCTCCTAAGCTCAGCTTTGGAAAGGATTTTTTTAAAAAAAAGGAGTGCATTTTTCGCAACGTAAGTTGAGAGAGGTGGAGTCGTTTTGCATTTTTACTAGTTTTTAATATTATGTCTACAAAAAATTGCACAATGTATGAATTGCCGAATTTTCCCATTATTCCTGATTAAATTGGAGAAGTGCTGTTGAAAGGAGTCGTTTTGGACTTGGGTAATTTAATGTAAATTTATTTTGCTCTGAAAGGAGTTCTCTTTCTGACAAGCGGGTTGAGTTAGCTTCTTGACTATTCCATTTTGCACCTACTCACAGCATGGCAAAAAATATCTTTTGGTGATAGTGGCGGTGACGGTTGCATTGGATCTGGGTACATTAGTAACGTGAAGAAAAAGAGATTGTCAGCAGACCTTGATTTTTCAGTAGAAGTTCCTTAAAAAGAAGGAGGAAGAGAGATGAACGTTCTCTTCTGACTAGTTTACGTTCTTTACAACTTCTTACAACTGCAACCCTTTTTTATTATATTCGGCTCCACCAACACTACTGCCATGTCAGAGAGTTTAGCACTTGGGCACCTGAATACAAGCGCACACCTTTTCCTCCCGCGTACATTCCGAAACGAGGTCAGCTCTAGCGCTGAGTCCTCTGAAAAAACGTTCGTTCCTAGTCCCATTTCCACTTTCAACGCTGCTTAGTTAGTGTAGGTGGAAAAATAGTATCAAGGACTGGACTTGACCAAGGGACTTTTTTGAAAC
This sequence comes from Acrocyrtus sp. NNG-2020, assembly GCA_027744115.1. Classification (NCBI taxonomy): domain Eukaryota; kingdom Metazoa; phylum Arthropoda; class Collembola; order Entomobryomorpha; family Entomobryidae; genus Acrocyrtus; species Acrocyrtus sp. NNG-2020. The sequence continues at coordinate 23,082 of JAHZND010004080.1, read as the reverse complement.
AATGAGGGATTTGAAAAGTGAGTAGAATGGAGTCATCTCGCATCGCTAGTCAGTTTTGAGCACGTCATCTTCATTTGTGAGTTGCAAACCTTTAGTCGAGGACAGAACAATAATGATAGATATAATGGGGGACTGATAAGATTATAACTTTTTTTTAGTTTGAGCCGTCTGCCGTCTGCATATAAGAGAATTTGTCAAATGACATGATTTTAATTGGATAGTTTAGGCATGTTCCTTTCACCGGAGAGAATATGAAATGGGAATCAGGTTCCATTTAAGTTCATGTCTGATTGTAGAGTTGTAGATATGCTTTGTAAATGGTCATTTTGCAAAATGTAATTTTACTATTTTTGTAAAGTGAAGGACTTCTCATAAAAATTTAAGAGTTCTCAATATTATTGCAAAAGCTCCACAGCTTTTTTTATGATGAAAGCTTATTCAGCCGGATCCTTTCAACTGTTCTGTTATGTTCGTATCGTTGTTATTTGACCTTAGCTATTTCTTTTCAAAAGAAAAAAACCTTTTGGTGCAGTGAACATTTTTTTTTGCAAAAAATATCCTAATATATTATGCATTTTGCAAAATATGAAGAAAAAAATGAGAGAGCCCGTTTGTCGACCGTTCTTTTCTGTTTTCTTTTGTCGTTGTAATTCCTTTTCGTTTAACGTTTGGTCAAAGGGCGTAGGTGTCGATAGAGTGATGCTTTCAGTGAATCTCTTTGCATGAGGATGACAATTATGGTAGTGGGAACCATTTTTGGAAACAGCCTTCTAATCCGTGTGTACTTTTATACATGAGTGAGTGTATGCACTCACTCAGAGCAGTGTATTGACTTGGGAGAACTCCTTTCTGCACTCTCTCTGTTTACCCTCTGATCACTTTTTGCTGCAGTTAACTTTGATGTGAAAAAACTTTTTTGTAGAATTTAATATGCAGTACAATGCCACCAACATGGAACATGTTTTATCTGAAGCTTGCAAAATGTCGAATGCTAATTTAGTTTTTAACGGAATTTTACTGCTCTGACATGAGGCAAGCTACAACACCTTTAATAAAATATAGTATTCACTTTATACAATTACCTATTCAATATGACACTTTCAATTCAGTTTAAGCAACTCAAGAGTTTGCAAATTGCCAAGTTTCTTAGTTTCGTAGTTTCACCAGAAGTAGTTTTCTTGTCGGTGTATTGTACTTTTTGAATGAAAAGGGTTTCCTGCCAACTACTGAAAACTGATGTTGGCAAAGGTTCTGAGAAAAGATACAGTTGCTCTTTCTTAGTCAGCATATCGAGTTGTACACACGTCATCCGAGATCTGATTCAGCTTGACTTTTAGCACACTTAATAAAAAAAATTTGTAGAGAAAATGGCTAGATTTTTGTTCAATGTTTTTTGATGCGGTGACGGAGGCTGAGCCTTCTCTTCTTGTCGGCTCTTATGTTTTGCATTCTCCTTTCTCCAAAAAGATAGCAGCCGCATCTCTCTCTCCCTTCCCATTTTAAATAGCAATTTGTTATTTTAAAAAAGTGAAGAGGCAGTGGAGAGAGAGACTTTTTTATTTGTGTACATATTCCCCATTTAGAAGATTCATTTTTTACGGCAGTAAGGTACGGAGAGAGCATGCTTGTATGGAGTACGAAACCATCACCTTCTCACTCAGGTTTATCTAAGGTCAACAAGCGGTGCTTGGGAGACAGGGAGCAGAAATGTGTGTGGTTGCTTTTGGTTTTACAGCAGAATTTTTTCAGTGGTGGCATTGGGATCACCAAAAAGAATGAAAAAGGTTAAATTGCTCCTCTTCTCTCTCTGTTCGTATATCTTAAATCTCGGTATTAGCTCATTTTTTACTAAATTGAAAGTTTTTTTCCCATTGTCCGACTCTTCTTTATTTGTCAAGAGAAGATTTTTATCTTGTAATCTGCTCATTACCAATTCACAATTATTTACAGTCATGCTAGTTCTTGCGAAAAAAAATATTGCCTTAGAAAACATTTTTTTCCTTTATGAATGAGTCATTTTGAAAAGTATACATACCTAAGTAATTCTTTTTCACAAAATCCGTTTTGAGAGTTTTGCAGTGTCAAGTTTGAGTACGTGATGAGTCAAGTTTGTGTAGAAAACAATGGACAGCGGAAAAAAATTGGCTGGCTGGCTCCGACTTCATTGTGCTCTTATCTTGAGCTGATTGGAGCTTGAAAAAAAAGATCAATTGTCAGATTTTAATGTCTTCATCACTATTAGTTTATCACTTTTCCACTCATCCCCTCTGACATGTGAATGGGGATAAGGGAGAGAAAAAAGTGCGGAAAATGCACTGGGTGCAATTTGCATCAATTATTTTTGTCCTGTGCTTCCAAAGGATGTTATCAGGAGAATGTATCTTTAATAGCACCACCAGGAAAACTGTTGTAATGGGAAGAGCAGCCAGATGCTAATATTGCTACTGTGTGCTTTGGCATTACAGTCTGGTAAAAAATATTTTTGGGAAGTAGTGTTTTAGAGAGACCTTTTTAGAGGATGAATTTCCAAACTCCGATCATGTCTTAAAAATGTCGTCTGCAAAGCATTGAAAACGCAGAGGAGAATAATTAAGATGATGTAATGGTCCTATTGTCCTGTCTATATCGGTAAAACCTTGTGCGCTCAAGTGCAGCTCGCATTATGCACAAGGCGCAAATTATTTGCGAAGGGAACTTCCTTTTAAAAAAATGTGATTGCAGTGATCGCACCACAATTTTCAATTAGTTTTTATGCCATAGAAGCACGCAAGTTTTTGTTTATGCACTTTGAAATGAAGTGCATATTTTTCCCAAGAGATGAAACATGTAGCTGACAATGTCCAGGGAGATGTCTACAAACAATGACAGGAAAAAGGCATTTTTCATTTTTGCGTCATTTTTGTCAGAAAAACGTTTTATTTGCATAGTGCGTGGGCAACTCTGACAGGAAAAATTGTAACTGTGAGTAAAGTCAACAATGCACATTTGCACACGGAGGCTCGCACACCACACTGCCAATAAAAATAGAAGTGCGCTTCCAATCCAATCTCTCTGCTAATACGGTGCTGTCTCAACGGTTATGGCGTCTATAATAATGAGTGATATGCGATATGTGAGTGACCTTGGAAAGTACTCGAAAAAATTGTACCTAAATGTAGTAACCTGATGACGAAAAAAATATTGTCCATCCGACATCAGGATATATTTGTAAAATATGTATATAAATTGCACACTAATTTTTGCGAAGCCATGCGCCACCTCTAATAATACCCTACGATAATAATTTATTCTTACGTACACTTTTCGAATTTTGATGGGGGTATGGAGATGCGTAAAGAAAAATGTTGCTCTTGAGCTTGACATCATCATTCCATCAATTTATCAATTTATTGCCGTTTATCCTTTACGGTCAGTAAGTAGATATGGATGCTTTATTTTTAGATGATAAATACAAAAGGGTGATTAGCACACTGCGAGAGAGTTATATGAAATGAATTTTTGTCAAGGAAAATGGGATTTCCTTGAGGGATTACTATTCCATGAAAATGTAAATATCATTTTCCTCCCGTCATGTAAGCAGCTGACAGTGCCAAATATTTATTGATAAAAAATTAAATTCTTTTGTAATCTCTTGATTTCATTAAGGGGAATGACAATAATCAAAAAATTTGCTGAGAGATAATGGAATCAGCCTCACACATATCTGTATTCTATTTCCTTGAAAAGTTCAATCGAAAATTTCAAAAAATAGTCTGCAATGATGACTATGACTGTTTTCCCGCTAAAGCCTAGATTACAGTGGACTTTTTTGCTATGTTAATTAGTTTATAAATATCTAGTTAAAGTTAAAAATGGGCGAGGGGCAATATTACATATTATGGAGTTGCACATTGTCCAAATTTTTGAATAAATTTGGAATAAACGCTGATCAACCCTCTTAAAGATTCCCTGGTTGAGGAATTATCAATGAAAAGTCGTGAGTGGTAGATTATCTATCCGCTTCTGCTGGCTATTAACTCGTTCTATATTATCCCAAAAAAGATTTCTTCCAATGCAGTGAATTTCTAATAGTCTACGCTAATGCTAAATTTTGGGAGATTGGCTAAAGCCAACATTTTTATTTTTGTGCACTCTACTCGCTAGCCATCAAGGCTGATTGAGTAAAGTGATGAGTCAGACATTGTCTCGTTCAAATCACTTTGTCGAGTGTTATTATTTACGTAGAAATTACTAGCAGCTTTGTATTGTTGCCAACTTTAGATATTTTTGTTTGCACTATCACTACAAAAATTTATGCGTATAAAAGCGACTTTGAAGTTGAAAATTCTGAGGATGCTGTAAAAAAATAATTTTCAACGATATTTTGTGACTAATGTTTAATTGTCGTGTTGGAATGGTAGAAGGCACACATAGGTGAGGACTGAGGAGGTAGGAGGCACTAATAAACCTTTGTGGTCTTTTGCCTAAAAGACAAACTTCACCATCAGAAAATGATCAGTTTATTCCTTCAAACAACTGCATTTTTCCAATGGTTCTGCTTAATTTTCTCACGAAAATTGCCTAATGCTCGGAGGTGGCCTATTCTCAAATTGACGGTGGATAGTACTGCAATATCTGAAGTTTCAGACGAGGTAGCGGATTCTTTTTTTTCAAGCAGAGGTGGCACGAACTGAAGGACAGTTGTCCTAAAAAAATATGCAATGATGACGTAAATAAAAACTATTTATCTAAAGAATAAAAGTAAATAAAGTTACCTAGTATCGATGTGAAAAGAAAATTTAAGTAAACAGGATAATTGATATTTATAGCATTTCATGAGAAAACACGAGTGCTATGACTACCCTGGCAGACCATCTAGTCTTAAGCAGCTCACTTTAAAGTTTACAGTTTTAATTATTTAATGATGACCATTCTACAGTGTGCATAGCTTTTTAATCGTGATTTTAGAGTGCTGAATTCTAATAAAAAACGAAAATTGGCATAAATGACTTTATTCAGAGAATTTCAATTTTACAGGTAACGCTTGAAGTGCACTTGCTAATGGCATTAACAATAAGTGGCACCAGTTAGAAATAGTGGCGGTTGATTATTGTTATACGACAGCTTTATCTCTATCTCCTCTCATACCTGCCATTTTATGACGGAATTCCAATGAAACTGTACTTACCGAGGGTACACTTGCAAAAATCGTAGTTTTTTGTCAGTTATGTCACCAGTACCCTGCTTATTGTTCATAGAGTGCTTTCATAAAGGATTTTATTGTTAGTAGGGTCCTCTCCCTAAAAGTTCCCATTAAGAAGACAATTAGAATTCTGTGGTGTCTCTTACAGCCTGACAATAATAGAAGGTCGTTGTTCAACTCTTATCCCCAGGATGATGTAATCGATACTCGAAATGCACTCACCAATAAATTTAATTGGATAAATTTGATTAAAAGTAATGTTATGAAGTGAAAATCTTCTCGTAAATATTAATCGTTACAATGCAACAAAAAGATATGATTGAATCATGAAACAGTCTGAAAATTGCTTACATTTTTACCCGCAAATGACTTGTGCTTCTGGGAAATTTTCCATTTATACTTATTTCATTAAAAGAGACTGGAGTTGGGTGATTTTAATTGTGCAAGTGCGCCCAACCAAGAATAATATGTTCACAAAATGATACATCTCGTCCTTCTCTTGTAGTAATGACTTACACTTTGCCAGCAGCAAATTTTAATATTCTAATACTACTTAGTTAGTACAAAAGCTAACAAAGAAAACAAAATTTGGTTGCGTAACTTTGAGAGGATCACATCACCGAGAAAAAATGCGCCGCGTAATTCCCTCAATCACTCACAAATCTAGTAAACAAAAAATATATAGTAAAAACTGCTTATTAACTCATCCTTTCATTGTTCTCCATCATTACCTTTAATTATGCCGTAATTACTTATCACGTCATATCTATTTTCAATATTTGCCCAGCTACCTACAGATTCTCTCTACTCGGAAAAAATGCTCATCGTAATAAAAAATAAACTTTTCGCGAATACTGATTCAAAGATAAAATTTAAATTGCTATTTCTATCATATACCTGCTTGTTAAATGCACCAAAACCTTCCATTTCAGTCTTGCTGGAAAAAAATTCATGCCTCCATGAAAAGCTCTAACTCCAGCACATTGGCAAGCTGCATACGTGAGCAGAAAATAAAGCGTCGCTAAAAGTCTTTGTTGCTCTCTGCTGTTACAGAGTCTCCCAATGCCCCAATCGCAGAAAAAGGGGAACCGCCGCGTTTCAAGTTTCTGATGACAGTCATTTGAACAGGGAATAAGATCTACAAGAATTTTACGGTGCAATTATGGATTTGATTGTCTCAATTAGTTACTTGCTGGATGCAACAATAGACTGACTCCTGGAAAATGGCGAACCCTTCGTTGTGGAACTCCTATGTGGACATTCCACTGGTGACAAGGGCATACACCACCGCGTGTGTGCTAACTACGTTAGCTGTGGTAAGCACTATTTGAGTAACTGAAAATTTATTTATTTATCAATTTTTCTAGTTAATAGATTAGATTTGGAACTTTTGATATTTTTATTTTTTGTAGCACATGGAGATAGTGACACCGTACCATTTGTATTTTAATCCGTATCTCATTGTGCAGGACCATCAAGTAAGTGATTTAATTGAGGAACTAATCGTGTAAACATTGTAAGCAGTGATCATCATAAATCTCTGGATAAATGGATATTAACTTTTTTATTTTGCTTGAAGTAGCTACCTTGGTAAGTTTAGTCCAATATTTATTTCTGTTCCAGTGAGATATGAGTTCGGCAAATGATTGTAGTAATTAATGTGATTTGATTTGGGAATGTGAGCTATGTTTACTGTTTTACTTTTTTATGAAATCGTTTTAGGCTATCGCCTATTTCGCCAATTTGATTTTCTTGGGACACGCTTTCACACTAATGCTTGTCTATGTATGGTCAAGACGTAATCCGATGGTGCGCATGAATTTCTTCGGGATTCTTAATTTTCAGGTAACTAGCTAATAAAATCAATTAGCTAATAATAATTGTAGAGGGAGGGGGTATATCCTAACAAAGCTACTAATATTTACTATTCAATTTTCCCAGGCCCCACTACTTCCACTGGTCATACTCGGCTTCTCGTTGTTGCTAGGAAACTCGGTGCAAATAGATATTATAGGCATCACTGTAGGACACTTTTACTACTTTCTGGAGGATGTATTTCCAAACCAACCTGGTGGATTCCGGATCCTAAAAACACCACGTTTCCTGTACTAGACTTTACTCATATTTGCACTACATTTTAGTTTTTAGGTGAATACTGTCGTTTTAATTCTTTATTTAATTTCTTCCGTAGAAGACTCCTGTTTGATCCAATCGAAGAAGATCCCAACTATAATCCGTTACCAGAAGATCGCCCAGGTAAGCTGTAATAATTTTTGAACAGTTCTACATTCTACGGTGCGGGTAAAGAAGTGAAGTGGTGGGGAATAGCAAAGAGTCTTTGCTACTAGAAATCGCCATATAAATTTTGTGAATTTTGAAAATTAGTTTGCTTAAAGTGGTTAGGTTAACTTAGTTTAGTATCAAAATGATATCAGTTTAGTTGAGGCTAGTGCTAGGATTAATTTTTAGCAACAATGTCAGATTGGTTAGCATTTTCGGTTCCTAATAACAAAGACTCCCTCTTTGTTATTTTTTGCCCCATTTCTTAACCCTGACCCAGTTCTACGATACATAGTTTGAATTTAGGAAGTAGAAATTTATGGCAGTTCAAAATCGAATATTTATAGTGATTGATGATAATGCGTATTTCAATTTTACTAAATTCCATTCATAAATTTTGCAGGAGGGTTTGATTGGGGCGCTCAACGTCCACCTCAACCAGAGCAGGAACATCAGGAAGATGAAAACTAGTGTCAGTCAATTCAATTGTGTTATATATTATACTATTATGTTTACTGGAGGAATGTACATCTGCCTGCATTTCCGAATTGTTTCTATTAATTTGTAAATTTTTAGTAGCTGTTAAAATGGCATTATGCGTGCTAATAATAAACGTCTGTGCATAATTGTATATTTTTATATGTTCCATTGTCAGAATTGCTTCCTATTTGGCTAACAAGAAAGTAATTACTTTCATATTTATAGTTAAGGTTCAAGCATAGAATTTTAAACGACACAAAGAAACAAACCACAATCTTTGAACATCCGCTTGTCGACTTGTTTCATCAAAAATTTTGCTATCTTCGATCTGGATGTGATAAATAAATGGGAAATGGGATCGAAGTTCCATGAATGCTCTGAACTAACAACCAAGGGAAAGGAATCGGAAGCTAACATTCACGTACAAAGTAATGTCACAAATTTTTACTAGAACGCAATGCTTTACTCAGCAGCACCATAAGCTGAATAGGATTGTAATTTTTAGCATGATTCGATTCGAGTGTCCTAATCTTAAAAATCTTGGGTAAACATTTGTAATTATAAATCATGACGAAAACGTGTTAGTATCTGACATAATATGTAACTTGATGCATAATAAATGAAATGGAAATAAATTAGTAATTACTTAGCTAGTTAATCTTTATTGAGTTGTTTCATGTATAAATTGGCACTTATAATTGGTCTTCCTTCTCAACAATATCTTCAGTCTTCACCTCACAAGAGCTTAGGCTATACCCCAAAACCGTACAAATCCAAGTAAAATTCATATTTCTGTCCCACGTAGGAACCAATGGACATACAGGCTATCAGAGTTGTATAATTGGTAAAACTTGTTAATCGATTAAGTATTAATTAAATTTTCAAACGTTAATCCAATTATGGTTAAGGATGATTAGATTAATTAGTTAATGATTATATTTTCAGTTTCTGACATAGGTGTCGGTATAGAACATGATAGTTCAACTTATTTGCTGCAAAGCGAGCATATAAGATCGCTTATGTCTGTCCGTCCGTCCGTGTGCGCTCTAGCTCCGAAACGGAAGCGCCGATTTGTGTCAAATTTGGAACATCCCCTCTAGGGGTCATGAGTAACCAAACGTCCTATTTTGGGGAAATTTGGCCCAAGGGGGGGGGGGGGGTCCCCTCTAGGGGTCATGAGTAACCAAACGTCCTATTTTGGGGAAATTTGGCCCAAGGGGGGGGGGCGACCCCAGGGGGCCATGAACTTTAAGTGGGTAGTTACGTATAGGCATAGGTTCGATTCCTTCCCTAGGCATTAATTTTTGCTCCTTTGATTCGAAATGTCAAGAATGCCGAATCGGCTAGTCCCGTTACGATGCAGACTATGGCTTTCCGCCTACTATTGACGACTATGGAAAAATGAAAAATAGAGTTCTGCTAACTATGATGTATGTACATTATATGAAACGGATGCGCCCATTTTTGTCAAATTTAGTACATTCCCTTCAGGGGTCATGAGTAAGCAAACCTCGCATTTTGGTCAGATTTGACCTATGGGGGACGACCCCAGAGGGTCATGAACTTTAGCTACCATGTACTTTAAATGAAACGGATGCGCCGATTTGTGTCAAATTTGGTACATTCCCTTCAAGGGTCATGAGTAAGCAAACCTCCCATTTTGGGCAAATTTGACGCTCCACTTTTAAAATTATTTGCTGCAAAGTAACCTATATGATCGAACATGTCCGTCTGTCCGCACGTCCGTACCCGCCCTAACTCCGAAACGGATGTGCCGATCTGTATCAAATTTGGTATATATCCTCTAGGGATCATGTGCTAACGAAACATCAGTTTTGAAACAATTTTCGTCCGGTGGTGTGCTACTAAACTAATTTTTAAAATACATTGCTCAATTGTACATCGCTTTGCAGCCGGTCTGAACCGTCGGTTTACCCGATTTATTCTATTACAAAAACACCTAAGATTTCCAAACATTTTGCCGGAGAACAATGATTCTTTGGAACTAGAATTATTACGACGTATCTAATCAAACGCAACAAAGGTGCTGAAGATGGTAAATTCAAATATGTATTTTTATGTACAGAGACCAATTTTCTAAAAATAGGATAGCAAAATTTTCCATCTTAAGTTCAAAATTATATCTTAATCTTAAATAATGTGCACACTGTGTTTTCATTGAATGCAACAACGGTTGTAGATCTCTCAAAGTGAAGTAGATAGGTTGTAAAGCTCGAAAATAAAATGTATGCAGTTTAGCAGTGCAGTTAGCTCAGTTGCACACATTTTATGTAGATACTTGGTAGGTACCTACCTCTAAACTAACGATAAGCATGCTATGAAGCTATACCTTGGCGCTGAAGTTAAAAAATTTTGGCACTTAACTGCAAAAGTTTCACGGCCAAAAAACGTATGCCTTTTCATGGATTGAAACCATTTGAGAACCGCAAAGCCATTCCGTTCTTCACTTTCTATGGAAAACTGATGCAATCCAGGAACAGAGGTCCATGAAGCGAAAATGAAAAGTGAAGCATCCCCTTCAAAAAATTATTAGAAATCCTGACAAATTTTGTGAATTTCGTATATATAAGTTTTCTTATAAAGTGGATATGTTAAATTAAGTTAGTATCAAGATCAGTAACAGTTGAGGTTAGTGCTAGGATTAATATTTGTTAACAATGCCGGTTAGTTTAGCATTTTTGGTTCTTAATTCCTAAGACATCAAACAAAAATTCCGCAATTCCTCTTAGGTTTTTTTAGCCACCAACACTGTACTCCGACCATGATAATTGGAGGACTCACGGCTTATTTGGATAATTTGGATTTTTTTTCCTGGCGGCAAATTCAAATGTGGCTTAAATTTTGGCTTTTTAGCCCTTTAAATTTTAGCTCCTCAAGAGAGGCTAAAGTTGCTTATAAGCCAGGCTCATTTTTTGTCAATCACCAGTTTTTAGCTATTAGCTTATAAGCCTCAGTAGCTAATAAGCCTTAGCCGTGAGTCCTCCAAATGTATTTGTACCAAAGAGATTAGATCTAGCTCATGTTTCGCAGCACTGATTCCTTGTGTATGTACATCCGTTTTGCTGGAGAAAGAATCGTTTCTTGGTGCAGGTGCAAGCGCAATTTTAACAGTCGCCATGTGTAGTTTGCCTACCAATATTATTGGCAGGACACAGGAAGAAAAGTGTACTATAGCGACATATATTAACACGAATTGCTAAAGCAAAGTATCGCCTATCGGTCCATTCAACAAGTTACAATATCAAACTCGAAGGACTGCTCCAATTTCAGCCTTTACATGTACCATTGTGTGGCGTCGACGTGAAGTAGCACTGGTGGCGGATCTAACAGTGGACTAAAGAAAGCGAGGACGTAGCCGGCGGAAAGCGGAGTAGGTAACTCTTCCAATTCCACTCTCCTCCTCTCCTTCCTCCTCCCAAATCCGTATTCACTCCTGTAAATATTTGCCAACCCTGCACATGCTTGAACTTCTCACCCTTCCACGTTTGCTAAATTTAAACAAAGTTGCGAAAGTAAGTCTACTGTATATTTCACTATGTATGCTAACTGTACTATTTTATTTTAAAGTTAGTATCAGGAAGTACATATGTACGTAATGGCGCAGCTGCAAATTTAGCGCATTTACTAAACGTCGAACGTTGTTTTTTCGGGACTAAGGTCTTTTCAGCATCACAAGCCTAATCGTCACTAGTCGGGGTAGTTTCTGGTGGTGTGATGATACGTGAGACGTGACTTTATGACAAGCTGGCAGCTGCATTTTTCTCCTAGTAGGTGCTTAGACCAAACTCGAGCTCGCAAAATTCTTTTGTGGAAACACCTTTTCTTACTTGCATAAGCAAATTGTAGCGGGTGCGATTAGTATTTTCTAAACCACTGTAAGAAAAACAGCAGAGTTTTCGACTACAAGTTCTAAAAGAAGAAGAGTTCGTCCAGTTTCCTGGTGTTTTTAACTGGAGTAGTAGAACTTTAAAATTTAAATAGTAAATTTGCCACGTGGCGTAATATTTTTTGGGTGTATTTAATATTAACTGCTTTAGATTAAATTTCTTGCGTCCTTCTAAACAGTGTTTTTAGTGCATTTATTCTTATTTATTCTTAGAAATATAGAAACGAAGTGGAAGTCAAAAACGAAGGGAAGAGTCACCGCTCGCTGACGTAAGTGAAATGCGGCTACTTGAGTCTTGAAATGCTTGACATATAAGAAGGGATTAAGTCAAAGCTTGTGAAACGGGAGAGTGTATTGACAAGTTGCTCATGATTTTTGTTTGATGAGTAATTGAGATACTCATTAAAAGCGTAAACAGATTATAGTTTGGCTATATAATTTTTTAAATTAATTTATTTGTGTGTAGATCCGACTACGAATTTAGGTTTTAGCCAGTGTGGTGGGAAAGAAAGGCTTGCAGATATCCGTCGCAGCAATTACAAATAAAATGGAAGAAGAAGCGTACGCACGTTGGGATAAATATATTGCAGACTGGAGGAAGGATTTTGAGTCGTACGTAAAGGAATTACGGAGTCTAAGTTGTCCAGCTGCAGGTAAGGAAAGAGATTTAAAAATGATGTGTACATACCTAGGTGTTATAACTCAATTACATTGGAACTTCGTTGATAACTAATTTGAACGAATGCATTGCCTATTTATATAGTTGATATTGATAAGTGCCTCAAGAAAGTAGCATATGAACTTGCAATATTTGAAGAAGGCTTGTATAATATGACAAGCGCCTCTGACTCCTCCAAAAAACAAAAATATGAAGTGGGACTCAAAAGGCAGATAAAAAAGTTGCAGCGCCTTCGTGAACAATTAAAACCATGGTTAGAAGCCAAAGATATAAGGAACAAAACCACACTTGTATCAGCTAAGGCATTGATAGAAACTGTAATGGAATACTAAATTTTAATTATATTAAAAATACTAATTGATTATAAATGAGTTCGATCCTTTATCTTTAAGTATATTCTTTGATAATTTTGCAGCAAATGGAAAGGTTTAAATATGCGGAGCGTGAGAGCAAGACTAAAGCGTATTCTAATGAAGGGCTTATGCGTCAACTACAGAAGGTGGATCCAGTAGTTAAGGAAGCTGAGGATATAAGTAAATGGCTACGTGACGTCATTTCAAAATTGGACATTCAGACTGATTGGATGGAAAGTGAAGTGGAAAAACTCATGCAAGAAAAAAGAAAGAAAGTAGACATAGATAAAGAAAGCAGGGTAGAAGGTTTAAAAACCAGTATGGATAGGAATAAATATCACACGGAGAAGATTGAAACCATTCTAAGGATGGTGAATAATAAAATGGGCGATGATTCAATCGTGGTAAGTGAAACGGTTTAAAAATTTATAGATTTTAAACACAAATTTGGCTGCTTCAGGTTTTTTCTATTTCTTCGTTGCTAGTTGAAAGCATTTCTGGAGAAAGTGAATGCAATTAAGGATGATATTGAATACTATTTGAGCTCAAACCAGGATCCAGATTTTCAAGCAAATGAGTATCTATTCGAAGACTTTGATGGATTGGCAGAAGTAATGATAATGCAGCAAGTAAATTAAGGCAGAGGCTTCTCAGTTTCAGCTTGCACTCTTAAAGTAAACCATAAAAGAATGTTTTTAAAATTATTTTTTTTATTATTCTATAGTTTGAGAGCGGCATAAAAGTTCCGCTATTGAGCGATTTTGGCCGTGATTTAGTTAATCAAATGGAAGAAAGTGAGTTTTCTTTATCAGGAAAAGATTGCGGAGCGCTTTTAGTATCTTCCAAAGATGATACTACCAATACGCAGCCATTTACCCACGTTGCGTCCACGGAAAATACTCCAAAGGTACTAGAGTAGTTACATTGCAAAAATAAAAAAATGAATAATAAGATTATCTTGCTGTTCAATGCTGTTCATAAAGTTTATTAATCGAATTTGAATTGTAATGACAGACCGGTAAAACTATGCTAAAAACGTCGATTCAACAACCGCTGACTCGCATCTTCCCAACTGATGGTGTTGGTGTTGGCATGACTAGTGTAAACAGTTCGGTCCATTCTTCTTCTCTCTATCCTAAAGTTGGTGAACCTAGTAAACACAGGCCATTCTCAATTCCACAATCAGTGCCTTACCAGCCAAAATATCGAGATGCTTTTATAAGTAAGCTTTACTTTAGTAATAATATTTAAATGCAACAACAAACATGTCATTAACCTTGTTATGTTTGTTACATTGAGTGGGGGAGGATTTACCACATTTGACATCAATGCTTGGTCCAACGCCATCCGATTACAAAGCTGAATTATCTGCACCGGCTTCCTTTTCTCCAGAACGAAGGCAATTTAGTCAAGTTCCTATGCAGTCTAGGAGCAGCCTTGGCTTCATGGGGGTGTCTCAAAGGCACACAGAGCTTAGTCAATTTACTCCAATTAAACTGCCATATCAAATGGACATCGGGTTCCGTAAGCTCGAAGCTGTAGGAGGTCTCAGTTATACTTTCCCTGAAAGAGGATTCAATCCTGCTGAATGCATGGGACACGGATTTTCTCAAAGATATGATGTAGCTCCTCCACTTACGCTACAACAAGAAGCACAAAACGAGCTCGCAAAACCTCCACCGCGATTGTTGTATGGACGTGATCTTCTAGTAGACCATGGTTTGGGTGGTGGTTACGTATACAATTTTCAAGAAGAGTCTATTTTTGTGGCTGCGCGGAAACTTCAGCTGCAAGTCTATGGTACATCCTGGACCAACAACGAGCAGATCGACCCTGAAATAGATGACGGATCTCAGCCAGACCTAGGATGGGGACCAATGGCAGTGTCCAGTCGAAATCAAAAGCAAAAAATCGCTAATGGGTTCATACCTTTTCATTGCAATGTTGGTGGATCGAGTATTAATCTGGAAAGAACATCTAATTTTGAAACCAGTCCGACCCAACGTCTGGAAGCTACCGGCGGATCCCAAAGGAATCTGGATAGAAGACTTCATTTTGGAATTAGTCCAGCACAACGTCTGGAAGCTGTTGGTGGATCCAATATCAATATGGATAGAGGATCTCACTATGGAATCAGTCCAAACCAACGCCTGGAAGTTACGGTTGGATCCCAAATGAACCTAAATAGTAGACCCCATTTTGAAATTAATACAGCCCAACGTCTGGAAGCTGCTAATCGATCCCAAATAAATCTGGATAGACGACTGCCATTAGGTTCGTGTCCACCCCCTGGTCTGAGCCGGACCCTTACTAGAGGACTAGATTTTAATCAGGACAGAATCTCATCGTATGGGGTCAATCCAGGTATAAGCGAAGAACGTGCTTTTACATCTCGATTTGCTTTAGACACAGGAACAAATTTTGAGGCAGGAGTAACTTCCCAGCAAGAAATTAGTACACTTTCGTCAGACTTCTCCAATGGGTATGATTCAATGGGCTTACAAGTTGGTTTGGATAGTATTTTAGCAGGCAAATTGCATTACATACCAGACATACATATATAATATCATATCGTGGGTAGTTTAGTACTAGCAAGCTGACTCTGGATTTTAAAAGTTTTTATTTAAAATTTTAATTTTCAGATTTTCTATCCAAGCAGAAGGCTAATTTGGAGACTGCTCCTCACGTGTCGCCAATGCAACTTACAAACCCTTTGAGACAAGCTCCACTTCAAGAAGAACAACAGGAACAGCTAATGAGGCTTGAAGCTGCTGAGAGGGTGACACCCAAAAGTCCAGCAACAGGAGATTTACGACAATACAAAGGACCTACTAGGAACATTATTACGACTTCTCACTATCCTGAAACCTGAAGGTTTAACGTGCGATTGTATGTAAGTAGCTATTTGTTGAGATCATTTAACACGATTATTCATTTTTGTAATTATTTGACTGACTGAGACGTTGAGACGCTTTGTTTTATGCAATTTGATTTTTATCTTGTAATCTTTTGAAGCTATTGTATTTACTTACGAGGCAAAGCTAAAGCCTACTTTTGTAAAACCAAGAGTTACTTTGTTGATGAGTTTAAATGAATTTAGTAGATTAATACATGGTTATATAGTTGTACAGTATACATTGGATATATTCTTAATTTCCTGTTAGCTTAAATATGAATAATTATGAGTTATATTTTGTAATCTATTAGGAAATAAAGATAAACTTTGATGGTATTTTGTTAAGGCCACATAATAGCAAAGTCTTCTGATGATCATTTTAAATCTGACTTCTGAATAGAGCAGTAAATTGACTTTGGGGCTACTCCAAACATCTTTGTTCTCTATTTGTTCACGCCCAACCCTATTTAAAAAGGAAAATTTAAAATTAGACCTTTCCTCACAGTGGACATATCGCACTCTCAAATCGCAATTGGATTGATAATTGCACCATACATAGGTCTTTCAGAGGGCATAATTAGGAGTCCTGAGTCAAGTTTCATATTTAGGGTATTAGCCCTATGCTAACACAATTGCTAGTTTCGAATAGTTTTCATGTTTCCAAATCTCTTTAAATATACGTTATCGAAGTCGTAGATTACGAATAATCGTTTTTCTTAATTCGTCAAAAATTTATATTTTAGGATAATCGGTCAGCCTGTTTTATTAGGTATGCATTGCATGAAGAACTTGGTATTACAACGATAAAAATACCGATTTTCCTAAACTATGAAATATTTTGACGAATTAAGAAAGACGGTTAACATGTTCGTAATCTATGACTTTGATAACGTATAATTAGAGAGATTTGAAAAATCATGAAAACTATCCGAAATTAGCCCATGTATTAGCATAACGCTAAATTTGAAACTTTGAGTGCTTATGAGCTCGGATCCCGCTTAGCGAACTTTCTGAGACTATAGTTATGCCCTAGAAGAGACCTGCGCAATTATCAAGCAATTCGCGAATTGACAGTGCGATATGATCACTGTCAGTAACGACGGTACAATATTGGCCATTCAGCATTGTCTTTTCAGTATAAATTCTTGGAATATGTAGTTTTACCCCGCGTTGTTCTGCTTCTCTTCTTGCTCTACCCTGGAAACGCGGCTCGGTTCCTGTCTCCTCGTTGCCCCTAGAAAATCTTTTATGTCTGTTTCCGCCCCTTGTAAGATGATTTTCTCTGTTTATTCTCCTCTCGTGTCCTGTCCCCGAATCCCTGATTTTCCTGAAAGAATCAAAATCCCGGCCCCTCCAGCTCCCCGCATTTTTATTTCGACTGTGTTCCTGCTTTTGCCTTTCCGAATTCCAGCCGACAATCCAGCTATCCTTTCTATCTACCCTCTGTTCCTTCTTCCTCTTATCTTTATTATTATCTCTCTGCTGAATATGATTCAACTTTCTTTTCTCAATCCTGGAATTCGTTTGATTTCTGTCCCACCTACCTTTTTCATTGTTATCCATATTACTCTTCCTCTCACTTGCCATGTCCCAGTTTCCGTTTCTATTAATGTTCTTCTCATCTCTATTACGACATCTATTTTTTCTCCCAGTTCCATTACTAACCCATCCATTTTTTATTTTTTCGCAATGATTTAACTTTGCTCTATTCCCATAATGTTGCTCCTTATCACTGCCATTACTATTATCCCACCGTCGCCTTTTACCAAACGACGTCCTTGCTCTTTTATTACATGACTGTCGCTCAAAAAAATCTTTTTGGTCACATTCCCTCTTCCTATTCATATGCTTCCTGTGATGATCCTTCTCCTCATTATCCCTTCTTTTACTCTGACCTCTTTCCAATCCTTGACCCCAATAAGCTTTCTTTTCATTTACTTTCTCCTTCCTTTCCTTCCTTTTAACCAAGCATTTTTCTTCATTGCGCCACATACTTTGCGGCAGACAGTTCTTATTATTTTCGACCGATTCCCCAGACCAATTTGGACTTTCCCAACCCAAGGCATTTGCACTGCTTTCATTTTCGGGCTTGTACGCGTGATTTTTCTCCGTTGAGCTTTTCGGTTCACGAGTTCCAGTCACACTGTTTTTTTCTTCTTCAAATGGAGGTTCTTCAGGAAGTGCCCTTGTGTCCACTTCTATTGGCTTCACAAATTCCTGACATCTCTTTCTATGATTTTCAGGATTACTGTCGATGACATCTTCCCCTAACAACGGCTTTTTAACCTCTCTTTTGGCCTTTCGAATGTGCTTCTTGCCAAGCAATTTTTCCGTGGATGCTGCTGATTTGTCGTCGCCAATCATCTTCTCCATGGATGCTATAGACTTCTCTTCGCCAAGCATGTTTTCCGTTGATGCTGCTGATTTGACTTCGCCAAGCAACTTCTCCATGGATGCTGTTGATTTGTCGTGGCCAAGCATGTTTTCCGTTGATGCTGCTGATTTGTCGCCGTCAAACATCTTCTCCATGGTTGCTGATGATTTGTCGTCGCCAAACATCTTCTCCATGGTTGCTGATGATTTGTCGTCGCCAAACATCTTCTCCATGGATGCTGTTGATTTGTCGTGGCCAAGCATGTTTTTCGGGGATGCCATTGAATTGTTTTCGGAATTTGACAATTCGATATTAATATTTTCTTGGTTGTTAGTGGGAGTCGTCTCATCCAATGTAAGATCAATTGTAACAATGTCCGATGTATCAACTTTGGTAATGCCGTCAGAAGTCGTCTTTGGATTTACCTGTTTAGCGGCTTCTTCATTAGCAGTATTTTCACGTTTGAATCGACTTTGCCGAAACAATTCTTTTTCAAATGACATTTCCGGGCCATTCGATAGAGAGAAAGTTTGACTGCGGAAGAAATCTACAAAATCGTCCGCTGGACTGCTTTCTTTGCTGTCTGTAGAAACAGCTTTAGCTGATGATTTCTCCATTTCTCGCTCAATACTTCTGCACATACCATCATAACATTGATCACCTTCCAATGCCCCATGTCCTTCCAAAATTTCGTCAATCGATTTGTCTACTGACATTGCTGTGTTTTGGGAAGCGCCCATATGTTCACACATGTCTTTGGAAACCTTATTTTTATCGCTGGTAATCTTAAGCTGATTTTTGCCTACCACTAACTTACTGCTACTTGGAGCTTCCTGGTGTTTACCCACCGCTAGATCAGAACTTTTCCTTCCATTATCCTTCTTGCTGAATGTTTTAGCATCCACATTGGTTGACTTTCCAACTTGTTTAGAGCATCCCCAAAGCGTCGTCGAGTGTGCCTTGGATGAACTGCACCCAGTCAAATCCAGTGGTATCAACTTCCACTGACCGCTGCCTCCAGATTTCAAACCATTCTTATCAGTCCTGTTCTCGTTATTCCCCTTCGTCTGCTTACTTTTGGAAGTGCCGGGCTTTTCTTCAGAATGTTGACCCTTCTTATCCTTGCCATCTTCCCAAAACCTGCTGTGAACCATTGTACTAAATCCTCCTTCGTGCTACAAATAGTATAATTTAAATTTTCTTAATTTTGGTTGCTCGCATTTAATTAATAATTTGAAGGTTAATTTAAAATTAATGAATAATTCAACTTCATCTACATTTATTTCCCTCGTATTCCCAGCGAGTGCAGCTTTAACCTGCCCAGGTGTGTCAAATGTTATTACAGCATGTTGGGTGTTTCTTGTAAGGGAGACAGTTCCAACGATTAGCTTAATCTGTTTTATTGTGCCATGCTTTTCGTAAGTACCGTAAACACATTTTGCATTGCATTGGAGTGGAATCCCGGTGGCAATCAATTGAAATTCTGCGATAATGAAAATATCTCATTTTGCATTTGACATATTGTAAAATACATATTTACATTGATATAAATATCTCCACTGTTTCCGTTTTCCATTTCCACACTCTTCAACTTACCTTTCGAAAAATCCTCATTGGTTTCCTCGAAGTCGGGTAGATTAGTCTTACAAACCTTGCCGCACCCAAATCTTCGCAATATTCTAGGGTCGTGTTCGTCTACAGAAGGGGCTTTGGGCTTATATCTCCCCAAAACTTGTTGCACACGCATTTTCACTATTTTATAGGTTGTTTGTGACAGAGAAAAACAAATCTGGCTGACACAAAACTTCCTAATCTCAAAAATGTTTTAATAGAAACCCTGCGGAAGCTTAGCTTATGTCACGGTAACCCTTCCAAAAATTCCAAAAAAAAACCTCTAACCTCAAGAACAAATCTTTTTGTTGCAAAATTAATGCGATTCAACTACAATGAACAATATGAATATTTTGCAGCTTTCTCAATTATTAAATTAATTCAATTGCTAATTGTAAAATGTTTTTTTCTATTTAACTGAAAGGTCAGCACAAAATAAATTTGGCTAAAAACAATGTCTTCCATTCGCCCATCAATTGCACAATCGCATCGCTCGCCTTCTCTCTAAAAAAACTTTTCTTCATGTGACGTGTAACTCTATCAGACCACCGTTCTCGAAGCCACTTTCGCTGTTCTCTGTGAAACTGATTGAGTGCGCAGCGCAGGCTACAGTTTCTTATGTGCACAGTATAGGGGACTCCTTAAATCAAAGTTTTTATTTTCACTCATTCGGTGGAAAAAAGAGCAGCCTTCATAATTAGCACTTAGCAGTTAGCACTGCATCTTGCCAATGTCATGCTGTACAGCGGATGCGGGACTGGAGTAATTGCTGGGCAAGATTTTCAAATAGCATAGCACTACTGCCTGTAATGGGGTAAAAAAATCGATCGTAAAAATGCACTCCGTGAGAGTATAATGAATGGGACTGTAAATGGTGAATTTGTGAGCAGTTAGTTAGATCTAGATAATGCATCACTATATTAGCTAAATAACATGGAATAGCTTGCAAAGATGCAAGAAGATTGCTTTTATGCCCTCCCCCAAGACATTATGTTTGTAGCTTGGAATACCCACCACCACCACCATCGTCACCTACCGAAACCATCCATCCTTAAATATAATGCTGAGAAGCCTCGAGTTGAGGAGGAGAGCAATATAATTTGGAATTTAGCGTAGTATTTTTGCAATGTGTTCCTCTGCCTGCCAATATTTTTTTCTTGTAGCCGCCCCTCGCCTCTCAAAGTCTCAACCATTTACCCGTTAAGTAGCTCTTTACTGCTGAAAAATAAAATCCCAGAGTGAGGACGGGAGTATTAAAGTAGTAAAAATATATAACTGGGGCATAGAAAACATATAAATTAATGCATTGATATATATATATCTGTGGCTCTCTTTCTTCCCTCATCCACTTCTAATTTATTTTTGCACTCCTTCACCAAGAAGTGCAGGCACAGGAATAAAAAGCGGAGGAAATACGTGGCTCCTGGCTACTGGTGGGTGAGTGTGAGCCGTGAGCAAATGAAATACAGATCACTCGATCACTGCAGAATCAACAAGTATAAAGTGCATAGTGCGCAAGAGTGCAAGTGTACACCCTGCACTTTACACTTTACTCATGTTAACTTAATGAAATGACATGGAACAATGAGTCCTTTATCATAGCACAGCATTTAAAAATTACCTAATAGAAGCTCAGCACCAGCTAGGCTGATACAGATCCAGTAACTCGAGCATTACTCGTATACATGAAAGGAAATGTCTTAGTTATGATATGATGATGTATCAGGTGTGTTTTTTAAATGGTGACAAGTACCAATATTATGGCGACAATTGGCCAATTTAGCAAGCTTGTAGCGTATATATGTAGTTAAGCATGCTTTCCGAAAGTTCTGTAACAATAAAGTAGATAGAAGCTTTCTCATGACTTTAAAAATTCGGATGAATTCCTTAATTCCAATGTTTATTTAGTTAATTTTTTGGGATTATGGGAGACTGCCTGGAACCAACGTTTTGAGTATATGTAATTGTAGATTGTAGCCAAAGCTTCTATTTAAATTGTTTACAATATGAACCGTATAAAAAATCCCAAGCCATTTAAAAACAAGGCCTATGCCTACCAACAGCTCAGGCACCTAAAAAGTCCAAAGTTCATCGTACGCTTTTTGCATTTAAATTCCAAGGAATCAGTGGAATCATCTTTGGGAAAGTAAACTACAAAACGTTGAGCTTGTAGGTTAGAGCTAGTTATAATTTTAGGGTTAAAAAAGTTAGTTAAGCTACCTTTAATTTTATATCGGAATGGTTCATAGCTGTAGTAGGCGTTAGAAACCTCATGAAACCATTATGTAATGCTGCCTACTTACTAATTACCCCTCCTCTCCTTCTTCTCACTTTAATGCTAAAATACATTATAGTGACTAGCGAAAAGTCCTTTCCCTATTAATACTTTGAATATATTCAATACATACCTTACTTATTGTTCATTACGGGGGCAATGAATTCAGCAGCAAGATTTACATAATTAGTTTCAAGTCATTCGATTTCATTAGAGTTCATTCACGCAGGCACCTTGCTTGCTTATGTTTGCTTTTCTTACTTATGTACACACATGTACTTCATTTGACCGCACATGCACTCCTTATGAGCGCACCAGTGCCCATTTTGTGTTCACATGAACATGTTTCTCGTAGCGGTGCGGTGCCATCAGCACCGTATTGCATCTTGATGTTTTCCCATTCTCTTCTTTGACTTGTATGACATTGTGCATTAGGTTACTGCACTCAAACGTGCACCTATTTTTATGCTGTGCCATGCACAGCTCACTTACCTTTCGATGTTAGTTTCTTTTCGGGTGCTTTCCACGCACCTGTCCTGTATTAACGTTAAGGTCATTTACTTTAAAAATACTGACGCTTCCAGAAACTTCTGGAAGCATTCTCGTTTCTGTCATTTCTATATAAGGCCCGCAACGGGCAGCTTTCCGCGTAATCGTGTAATAATCGTTCAGCCATCAACATCTCTAGACAAGTCCTAACTTGGGACCTACGGCACGGTTCACCACTTCTTTTATATATTTCCTGCTCAGAGCAATTTTCATGTGAAGTTTAACTTTCCTATTTCTTTAAGCTACGGTTGTAATTAGAGTTCTTGTTTCTACGATTTTCCTTGACATTAAAAGTAAATTCCGTAGCATAACTCCAATTGCGTTCGTTTCTCTATTTATTGTGCTTCATACAATCTCAGTTAACTGACTGTGACGCTCATTAACTTCACCTCCTAAATTATCACGGTTCAATCAGTGGACCCACCTCACCGTTCCAGACGTGGACCTGCACCAGCACTAATTGCATCGCGTTGTGTTAGTTCCTGTCACGGCATTC
>JAHZND010004079.1:0-14677 GCA_027744115.1 Acrocyrtus sp. NNG-2020 | reverse complement strand
ATACATAGTATACGTACGTGGTATATTCAGCAAATCAGCATGTCAATCAACCGATACCCAATACGTATCGCGACATTTTCAAGTAATCAAGTTACTAACCTCTTCTCCATTTGCCAAACTACTCAAGTCAATAGTGATCTCTGCAACCTCAGAATCCTTTGCACGCTTTCCTTTGTTCAATACCGTAACAGTGAATGTTAGCACATCAGGTGGAATGTCGCTGTTGTGAAAGTGCGAGTCAGTAATAAAAAATAATTAGCACTTCCACTAACGATAAGAAGAAAGTCTACATTACAATACAATAACTTTTAACTTTACATACTCAAGAATGATTTCCTCCTCCCATGCAGGATCATATCCGGTCTTCACCTTCGTCTTGGCTACTTTTACTTGGTTCAGTGAAACGATACACATAGGATTTGGCACTAATTTATAAGGAAGTCGGTGCGCTTCAATTATACCAAGGGTTAGACACTTGAGTTCTCTCAGACGAGCAATTTTTGGGGCCCGTGCCATTTGTGGAACACAGAGCGGCTTTAAAACACTGATCCATTCCTTAATGAGGTATAAAGATTCAATTAGGAAAATGGAACTTTAAATATAGGTATACACAACTTGAAGATAGGAAAATGGCACATAAAAGTACTATTCGTGTATACCTGCAGATCATCTTGACTGGGGCAGCACAAATATGTGATCGTAGCCAAACAAGGAAGGGCCCGTTCCACTAACTGAAAGCAAAACGGCTTTTCATAAAATGAATCATGGAGTGGATATAAATACGCACATCCAAGATCCACAAGTCCCTTGGGCTTTGTTCTCTGTAATTAATAGAGGTTCACAATATAATTATAATATGATACAGTAATAATACATCTTCGTCTTACCCTTGTCTTCTTTTAAAATTAAAGGTTAGAGAAATATTTTACATATTGCACTCAAAACTTGCCTTAGGACTTTCGAAAATTAGTAGGTGCGTGTCTGTTCCATCCATCTGTAGAACGAAGAACATAGACTTCCACTTCTTGTTCTTCTCATTTCGTTTGTATATATATCCAGATTTTTTGCAAACTGAAACAGAAATTCAGGATTGATAGCTAAATACTAGATATAAATATCATTCAACTCAACATGAATGTAAATACAGTTTTTTACAATGTTATAATGCAATTTTAATTATATACATACCTTCAGTCTTTTTTATGCCCACAGTATCTCTACACTCTTGAAGGGTAGCATATATTTTTTCGGGATTGTTAACTTCCTTCGGTTTATAAATTCCTTCCAAAGCATTGCCACCCTGTAATTCAGAGTCAATCGTATTGGTTTCCTTTCTAGTATCCAATTTATATCTGAACATTTCACTGAAACAATACACTAATGCCATTAGCCAGGCAAAGAGACAGTTACAAACACTACGAAAACGCGACGGATCTGCCTCTTCGTTTTTCTTTCTGACATTACTCATATTTTATTTTGTAACTAGATTTGCCAAACTATCAGTATTCACACCGACATTAATTGACCTTACAATGTAATTACCGCAACTATGTAATAGCTCAAAATAAAGCAATTAAAAAGAGATACGGTTCCAACTCCAACTGGCCTCACGAACTGCTAAGCAATGTGCAAGATAATCCAGTATCATAAATGATAACAAAATAAACCATAAGCACTTTTTGATTCTGATGTTTACATTGATGATAAGAGAGGCAGCAGAATCCATTCACAAATTTCGTACGCCTTAGCGAACAACATGGCATTAACTATTACCTAGTAGAAGATATATCCAACAGTACTGCTCCGCGTTTTGTATTTGTTTGTATGATGAAATACGGCGTACCTATAGACTTAGGTAAGCTAAGCGCATAAGTTGTTGCCTGAGATTGTCAAATTGACACACTGACTAATAATTTAACTAAACTCGCCTTTTTCACAGGGTGTCCAAGTGTGTGGCCTTCAACAATTTGCTCCGTGCGATAGCGATTGATGACTGACTCTAAACACTCAAAAGTCCTTCCTCCCATTAGGTATCTCACACCCTTTTTTTCGATTCGAAACCTTTGAATTTGATTGTTAATATGAAAAAACAGCGAATAGTCCCCAGGAGAGTTGTCACTTGGTCGGACAAGGAAACTACCCGGTCCAGCTGCGAATGAAAAGCAATGAAGCAGTGTATACAGAAACGCCCTTTTTGCACTTTCTTGATGTTCATTCGCACTTAGCATAATTTTTCGTATATTGACAAGTTAGTGATTGTTTTCGGCATATTCAAATTTCAAATACCTTTAACAAGCATATCCACGGCTTCGTCTTTCGTTACATTGGGATGAAACCACGAAAACACAGAATTTGGATCTATTGTGTCATCTAGGTCTTCCACTAGATCTCGAAATATAACGCCTTGCTCTCCTGTTCTGTGAGCTGTCACCCAAAGCCAACCATCTCCTAAGTCATTATGTACGAAGAAAATGTCCCCCTTCTGAAACCTATATATGACACGAAATGTATATAAATAAGATGTTCTTGAATTTCATTGGAGTTAAGTGCATAGGTAGTTAAATTCTCGATATATTAGTTAACATACGTTAGTTCCTCTGTGTCTGGCATTCGCGTATACGGTAATATTGCAATCACTCGCTTCTTGTCATTAACAGGCTCTGGTGGAGCAATGGGATGAATTAAACGCTCCTTTTTGAGCAAATCAGATACTTGGGTATAGTATCCAACCAAATCACTTAACGAATCAAACTGCCTCCCTCCAATATAAAAGTCTCCACAAACTGCAGTTATCCTAAATTTTTTAAAAAATATCCTTTAATCTCTCGTGTACAGATTTATTAAAATTTTTGTCCAACAATGAATACGAATGAAGCTTGTGTGTACCTGAAATGGTTTATTCCAGTTCTTCCAAGATACGACAACACATATGATCCAGGTTTTCGGTCACTTTCCCTAACTAGATAACTTCCAGGCTTTCCATACTCTCTAAGACGCTCTTCGGTAGTATGTCTGTCGAGTCGGCCGTGATACCATCTGAAATTAGCAACCGACATAGTGAAATCGGAACGGTTAGTCTAACTTTTTACTTTATAATATGAGCATATGAAAAATCATAAATTAATTATCAAATATTGATCTAAGCATTTGCAGAGTTCTTGGTTCAACGTACTCTGACTCTGGTGGAGCAATTAAGCCTGGTTCCGTAGGACTATTGTCGCCATTATCTGCTTCGAATTCAAACCCTAAATTATCCAAATCATCGAGAAGCCCAGATCCAATATTATCCTCTAATAGAGGAGGAGGCGGAGGAAGTGGCAAGGAGCTTAAGGTTGATCTACATCAACAAAACAAATCACTATCATTATTTATGCTATGAAATATTTTTTAATACAAATCAGTTTTAATTAATTAAACAAAAGCAAAAAATGCAGTGATCATTGATGCATGTTACTTAATCATTCTCATTCTTTCTAAAGTTATCTTACCTTATGAAGTCCATTTTCTCAGTTAATCTCTAATCTCTGCTCGACCGATGATAACAAAATGTTTTGAAACGATGATCTGGTCGATGATCGAAAGTGCTAGTAAAGTTTAAATCCAAGTTGTTAATAGATCTCAGTCTCCTATTCACATCTATGATCTATAGCTCAACAGCAAGAATGAATTATAAAAAATAAGTTTTCCATACACCTAACTATTCAATCAACAAGAGAATATACACCTGCTTAAAATTTTAAATTCACAGAACACAGTAACACGAACACCAAATAGTAACTGCAAGCTATAAAAACGCGTCAAATCTTACCCGTTTCAGGATAAATTCTCTTTGTTTCCAGCTAGGTTCTCCTTATACAGTCTGAAGACACCCACCGCCCCTTTTTTTGTCGCCAGTCAGTCACATTAATTACATTGCACTTTTTATCTCACCCAACGACGGTCTAGTACTTTCCTCACTAATGACTAAATAACCACTGCTGATTAAATATGTTGTGATAAGCCTGCAAACCAATTTAGACTAACTGATAGTGAGCAGAGCATTCACCAGGGACCAATTTCCGCGAGATGGGAAAAACGCAGCCTTCTCTGTGTCCTATGGCAAGCAACTGAAGTGTTTTTGTGTCTGTCTGTGTACTCTCCCAAAATAATTTTTTCATTCATTAAAACGTCTCCTTCCCTCATTCCTTCAAATATTCCTCTTTACTAGCTCCTGTCTCTGGAGTGAAAGAGATAACAACTTTTCATCTCACTTGTTTCGCCTTCGCCTCACAACTTCCAACTTCATTCTTTCGTTTTTCTTCGAGTAGAATGCATTTCCACTTTTTATTGCACCACAGACCAGTCACCGTCACCAGAAAAAAACTCAGCCAACAACAACTTGTGCACCCGACCTCGGCCCCTCCGTGGTGATCCGACTCGTCTCCCTAACTGGAAGTCGGAATGACTAACTCCTTTTGTTCAATGAAATCCCCTTCCTTCCACTTCCAAGAATGAAGAAAGCACCCAGCACAAGTTGCACAGTAAAGGGGAAGGGAAGGAGAAGGATGACGGCAGACACAGACAACTCTCTTCTTGAAATTTTGTGTGTATTTGTATACCATACAATGTAGAAAATCCACCCCCACTGGTTTTGTACTCCATGCACTTGCACTACTCACGACGGAGTGATTACCCACCACCACCACCTTTTTTCTTCTATGCAGCTAGCTCTGCGAAAATCGAAGAGAACACTTTCTTCAATGAAAGCAGCACAGCAGTTGCTGGGTTGCTTTGCTCGTTCACGATTCTCATACCACGACCACACCACCTACGCCTCTTTGGAAAAATAATCTGAAAGAATGGCCATGGCTGTTGTTCATCCCTCTTCACTGTTACTCCAACTCACTCCCCTCTCTCCTCTCTAATTCTCCCTTTTCCTTTTTCTTCATTCTTTATCTCTTCTTTTCTTACATAAATTTCACTTCTCGGCAAGATGTGGAAAGAAAGATCCAACTTGCTACAAAAAACAGTTTTTAACAAAGCCAAAAAGATGCAGGCTACTTCGGACGTGTCGGTGTATCCCGGAGTAGAAAATCGGTTCTGTCTTCCGTTTCCGTCAGTTCTGCTTACATCCACCTTTTCTGCTCCTCCACTCAATTAAATGCCACATTCCTCTGAAACACTCATTCATCAACAAAGAACAACCCCTACCCCTATATTCATATTCTCAAATTCTCAGCATCAATCAGCTTCAGCTACTCAAGTTTATCAGTTATCATTTCCGGAGTAGCTGAAAATAGAGGTTGAAGCTCAAATAGCTGAATTTCCGCTGCTAGTTGATTATGTGGACAAAGGCAGTGCGTGACCCTCTTCACCTTTTCCTTTTTCCATGACTGGAATGTGAGATGACTGGCAGTGGCAAGATAAGATGAAATATGACTCGTGTGGTATCATGAATACGCTTATGCTAAATGATATATGCATAATAATAAAAATTATTATAATATGCATCCTGCTTGCCTCCATCCATCCCCAAACATAACTATGTAGTTGACATCGGCGGATATTGGTACTGACTGGAATTACTGCATATGTATTGATATCGAATATCGATATCATTATCATCATTAGTAAGTCAATCAGTGCTCATTTATTCTAGTTACAATCAAATAGTACCAGAGTAGAGTATGGTACAAGCAAAGGCAGACGACAGAGCAGAGCACACAACGACAACTAATCAAATAATTTGATTCAAACAATCATTAATCAGTTCCTTTATTTATATGCATAGTGCAGGCACAATAATAATATGCAGACAGCAGATGAAGAAGCAGGCAAGAACGACGAAATGAACACGGCTGTTTGTTTTATTTATTTTTGCACATTACAAACCCGGCACTGATGAGCATTGGCACTTCTGGCAGTGGTACCTGTCTGTATTATGAACATTACTACCTAGTTCTAGTACCTAACCTAACCTATGTACCTAAGTATGTATACGTATGTACGTACGTACTACGTACGTGCTGCGCTGCGGTAGTGTACAGTGTACCTTGTTTCTCATGTTTTGTGCATTCTTTCTATACTCTGCTCTTCTCTGCGTTCTTGTTGTTTATCCATTGACAATCTTCAAATTTTGATTTTCTGGCGACGTGATAGTCGTGTTATGTTCTCTGCTCTGCTGGTGCTATGCTGTGGTAGGTAGTCGTGTCGTAAAGGCAGTAGTGGTCTGCTATGCGTATCACATATAGCCCAACGCATTGGAATCCCGAATCGGTCACTTTTCAGCTTGCTGGCTACTATTTATGTAAGTGAGACGTTAGCGTGAGCCGCCCACTGCCCACTGATTTTGTGGGCGGAAGCTAAAGCTAAACACTAAAAAAAAGCATCGTATTGCAGTAACACAACACCAAAGTCGTGGCATGGCGTTGGCAAAGGGAAGCTATTAGCCGCTACTATTCCAGTTCCAGCTAGCCGACGACGAATACCAAGCCAATGGTTACAGTATATGTCATGTGTATGTGTAAAAGCCATCCATCCCCATCCATTTTTATGTACATGTAATGTAGGTTGCTTCTTGCTCCATTCATTTCATGTATGTGCTTCCATATATTGTATTGACTGACTACAGTGCAAGTAAGTATCAGCAGCCTCGAGCTGAAAGCCTTTTTGTTGCGGCTGCGGAAGACGGAGTAACTAATTTTTAAAGAAGGGAAATTTTACTTTAGTTTCGCCTACTACCACAACATATAGATGTGAGAAAGGGCATTTCCCCTAATGCAAATAATATCAATCACCAAAAATTTTTGCGGTTTACGTCTCGGTATTTGTGACTTTGCTAAAAAAAAAAAGCTTTGTGACTTGTTCAAGAAGTGTTCAACATTTAAGTTTAAAACATTCAGTTTAATTAAAGGAAAAAAGAAAGGGTTAACAAACCGGCATCTGGGTTTAACTTTTGGTGTTTGGAAAATAAGTGTGTAATCAAATAAACTATTTTGCACTTCAAAAGTTGATGTACTGAATGCAATAGTTTGGAATCGACACGAAAAATAGCGAAGAGCCGATAGTGCTCGTTGACCAACGAGACACCAGTGTCTTCACAGCAATGGCGACAAACAACTATTATGGATTCACCCACGGTGGCACTCAGTATGGGTAAGTAATGAGATGAGTAATAATATCCGTTGAAAATACGATGGACGCTTCACTTAACTAGTGTCCGGTGTTCAATGTCAACTTCTTGAGTACATGCTATGTACAAGGTGGGGTCGAGATTGAAAAGATGACAATTGTGCCATCGGTTGTGGATTGGACGATTGGAGAGATTGTTAAAAGATCTATTACCTATATAATAATCATAATATTTTTACAACCAAAATAATAAATTAGGTATTATAAAAACATAATAATCAAATAATCAATATTTCGTATTTATTGTAGAAACCAGTATACAACAACAAATCAAGGTTATGCGACCGCTCAACCATACCCTCCTCCTGCCCAAGGAGGAGCAGTATCTCAGGGCCCTCCAACGTACGCTGCCCCATCAGCCGATGCTTATGTTATAAGTGGCTACACAAGACCTGCAACGGCTCCAGCCCAAAACTATTATCCGCAACAGCAGGCACCCCAGAATGCTTATCCACCAGTAGCTGGAAAAGTTGCTCCACAGGCTCCACCCCGCCCTGCAGCACCATCAACGGCTTACCCTAATTACACTGCCAATACCGCTGGCGTTGCTGCAGGTTCTGGGACGACGTCGTATGCAGGTTTCTCGCAACCTCAACAGCCCCCACCACCTACTACAAAATGTAAGCGGAAGGGCCGGGTCTGTATAAATAAATGTTTAAATGCAAAGCCCAACGCTGGCTTTGAATTTAGGTGTTCGCTCATAATTCTTATAACTATTTTTCTCCTTACAGCCACCACTTTTACTAATTATGATGCTGCAGTTTACAATGCGGTAACTGCGTATGCACAAGGAGCAACATCAAAGGGGAGTAACTTTGGTTTCAAACGACAGGGAGGACCAGGAGGTCCACATATGAATAAAATGAAAGGCGCACGCCCAATGCAAAATAAGCCCCAGACATATAATCCTACAGTAATTTCATCAGGTTCTGGACCTGCAAACGGACAACAGCAGCAGCAGGGGACTGCGGGACCGAATGTACCCAAACCTTTGGCTCCCACTCCCACACAATCCCAAAAGCAAGTAGGAACGCCAGTATTTCAAAAACCAACAACGGCAGCTGCAGGAGGAACTCCAAAAATAAGCTTCATTGGACCTAAGACTGACTATGATCGTTATGGAGGTCAAAATCAACAGCAAAATGAGACTTCTCAGCAGTCTGGTGTTACACAGCAGACAGCAGCGCAGACTCAAGCCATGGGTAATAATGCTGCTCAACAGCCCGCTTCTCAGTCATCGGGTAATTCTACCGCAGTTGTTGTCAGTAGTTCAAGTGAGGTTAAATTGGACTCTACAGCTGGAGCAGGGTTTATTGAGAAGGATATCCAACCAGTCGGACAGGATTATATAGAAGAAGTTCGTAGTGACGATGGTAAGTTTCAACTTTGTCATTTTGGCTTGCTGAGTTTTTCAAATATATGTATTTAGCTTTATCCATTATTGAAATTTCGATGGATTTTTTGTGCTTATAGGTAAAGTAGTTTCGTTTAATTGCAAACTATGTGAATGCCGATTTAATGATCCAAATGCCAAAGAAATGCACATGAAGGGCAGGCGGCATCGCCTTCAGTACAAGAAAAAAGTGAATCCGGATCTGGTAGTTGATGTAAAACCCTCAAGCAGACAAAAAAAGATAGAAGAAAGAAGAGCGCAACGAACTCCTCAGTCAAGAAAAAATCAACCTATGGGAGACCCGTTAGTTATTTATTTTTTATGTTCTTAGTTTCCTTCTAGCAATTTACTTCATACTTTTTCTTCAGAATTTAGTCTTTAAAATTAAACCAAGAACATACATGCAACTAACGTAATATTGTCTTATTTAAGATTTTCCAGAGGTCCTGTATCACATCTTGCACAGGGCGGTGGTCCTAGAGGATATGCTCCACCTGGTGTAAGTTGAAATACCTTTAATTTAAAGAAACAAATGATTGCTAATAATAGTTAATTTAGTTTAGTTCAATTTTTTTGTAATCCTAGTAATTTAAACTATTGCAATCTTAAATAATCTTTGCTTTAGTATGGTGGACCAATGGGCGGCCCACATATGCCACCATTCATGCCTCCCCCAATGATGAGAAGGCCAGAAAGCATGGAGGATCGTCATGTGATGGCCAAGCATGCTGATATTTATCCTCGTGAAGAGGAATTGCATGCAATTCAGAAAATTGTGTCTAACACTGAAAAGGCCCTAAAGTTTGTGTCAGATCAGTTCGCAGAAGTAGATTCAAAGAAACTGCAAAATGGAGTTAAAGAAGAACCCGGAACTACTGAGGGCTCATCCCAACAAAAACCTGATGCAGATCTGCTCCAAGCATCTCGTGTACTTAAGGGAGTTATGAGAGTTGGGCATTTAGCCAAAGGGCTACTATTGCGAGGTGATCGGTCTGTTCAGTTAGTTGTTCTCTGTTCAGAAAAACCAACAAAAACAATGCTGGAAAGAATTGTAGAAGCTTTACCAAAACAATTTCAGGTAAAAATCAGAGTTACTTTAATAATACTTTAATTATTTGATTAGTAGCCATAAACTAATAAATACATAACTTCATATTGTTTCATACTTTTATTACTTGTAAAATACATAGATGGTAGCTCCAGATGACAAATATCAAGTGACCAAGAAAGTGGAAGAAGCTGCTTTAGTTATTAACTCAGACCAAGAACCTCAAATCGAGGTAACAGTGACGTTAACATCACCACTTATGAGAACTCCTGTCGCTCATGGAACCGAAAGCAATGGAACGGCAGCTGGTGGTAAGATACGATGCTACAGTAGCAGTATGAAATTCATTTATTCTAATCGTCCATAATATTGAACGATTTCTCTTCTCCTTTTACCCGTACGGAGAAGTTAGAATTTTTTAAAAGCATATTGTGATAAATAATAATGAATAATCAATGCATGTAAATATGTTGCATATTTATCACAGTATTCAATTTCTAAAGTTGAATTTCGACAAACTTCGATTGGTTAATGGTTGGTTGGTGGTGTGGGTGGAATTATTTCATCTGGATGAGATCACTTCGAAATCCATCATCTTAAGTGCTAAAAAACTATTAATGCACTTAATATGTAAAACCACCAAAACCACTTTAAAACTCAAAGAATTGGTCGAATTCTGAAAGTTCATAATTTGCAAACCAATAAACATTGCTTTATATTGTCAATCTGCATTTCACAGTACATTTTCCACTAGTCATTTGGTGTTTGACAGTTGTACTTCTAGGCACAAAGCGTAATGTAATTAATTACTGAATGCCTTACTTCATTTATATGAGAATCTGACGTTGGTCTCGATTAGTGATTAGTTGATGGTACTTGTTGTTGTTAACGAATATCTAGTTTAGTATATTACATAACCTTGTTAATGTCGAGATTTCAAGTGGTTTTGCAGTGTGACTTCGAATTGGTGTCGGTGTCGGTCAATTCTATTGAATTGTTATGTTGAGTTGAATCCCGTGAGTTTTTGTTTGTGTATGTCTGTGGATCTATGTACCTGGTTGACTTTTATGACATCATTCAAAGTAGTGCAAGATGTGCTTTGAATGGTGGGCTCAAAAGTGCAATGAAGATTCTGCTGGGACGAAGGCAAAAGGCGGAAGAAAACTAAGAGAAGAAGCGAAGCCTGTAGCTCTGCTGAGGTGCAGTATCACCGATCAACTCCGTGGAATAATTATTATTATTTAGCGCGTGTCTACTATAAGTGGAAAATGAAATTATATCAAATCAATTAGAGAAAGAAAAGAAAACCATATAAACTACTCAAGAGTACCTCAGCAGAGCTCATGCGAGAATCCAGAGACATCACCAATTGACTATCAATCAATTAATTTCTTAAAAGACTACGTACCAATTCTACGTTTGTTCTTCTATGTCTACGAGAATCGGAAGCAACCACTCCCGCAGCGCTACGATAAAGGGGGACAGTTTAGAAACAAGATTTTCCCAAATTCCAAATCAGATTCAGAAAAGGAAACTACGATCACCGCCACCACCTTTCATAATTCTCAAGCATTTACACACACTGATTCAGAGAAATTCGTTTTCGGAATCAACAGTAATACTGAACATAATTGTCCCGAGCCTTTTTAGACCCATGTATTACAATAAGTGGTGTAAAAAGGATAATGGCGACAATTTATTTGTCACTATTTAAGTAGTTAAGAATACTATTTGTTAAGAAATGAAGTGCGTATTAATTGAACGACTAATCGAATCTGGTGTGTGTTAATGTAGAGGCCCAAGCACCTCAGGTGAAGGAAGATCCCGATGTGTTGGACAAGGAGAAATGCCTAGATGCTTTGGCCGAACTAAGACATGCGAAATGGTTCCAGGTGTGCACATGTGCTCTAGACTTATTTAAATTTACTTTTCTTACCAGTCAATTGCATTGCAAATTCTAGTAAACATGTTTCAACTTCAACTTACAGCTATACACTTAGCTATTTTAGAAGCAGCAATGAATTTCTTAAAAGCTTTAATAACGTTAAACCTTTTAATATAAAGCTATTCGTTATGAAGAGTCAACCTGTAAGATCTAAGGCACATGTCCATGTTCATCTCTTGAAATTGTTCCTTGCAGCCTTGTGGCATACTAAATTACTATGTATCAGATTTTTTTGTCTTAAATTATGCCATACTTTGTCATTTAATTTGTGAAAGTAAGTAATTCCCTCATGAGGCTGAAAGGTTTACGTAGAAGATATGAAAAAGGAATACCTTTTCGTTTTTCTTTGAGGTGGTGGTAGTATCACCTATCAAATAATGGAAATTTTCTATTGCAGTTTGCAATTTCAGTTCAATAATTTTCTAATGCAAAACAGTTCAAAAATGAACGTTTTTTCTTTTTCCTCTAATCTGTAGTTGCCAACTGCCACGGCTGTTTATAGTAATGAAATAGAACCTTCTTCAATTTTTCTAGTTTTATTTTCTCCTTTTATAATCGTTTATACTGATTTCTAAAATGATGACTTATTTATTTGTTAATTAATATGGATGTTAGGCTAGAGCAACGACTCTGCAAAGTTGTGTGATCGTTATCCGCATCCTGAGGGATCTGTGTCAAAGGGTGGCAGCATGGCATGCTCTTCCATGTTGGGTAATGCTAGTTTACTTTTTGGTAGCCATAAAACCGATGGCGTATAATTCAGTAATATTACTTCGTCTGTTTCCAAAAATGCTGAAGTTTTGAAAGTATAATAACAACTTTTATTATATAGGCCATTGAACTTCTGTCGGAGAAGTCGATAAGTAGCGCAGGTGTTCCATTGGGACCGGGAGAAGCGCTTCGAGTCGTACTTGAAGTTGTCTCGTCAGGTTTACTACTTCGCTGTGGCCCTGGATTGTTGGATCCTTGTGAAAAAGAGTCCGTGGATGCTTTGATGGGACTCTCGAATCAGGGCAGAGAGGACATTACATATTATGCACATGTAAGACTGACTTGAAAAGACTATGAAAGTGATTTAACGATTAATTGGAATATTTTGGTAACAAGCAAAAACAAATCTACACTAATTAAATTACGTACTAAACTAAGAAATTTTTAATTTTAATTATAGCAAGCACTTCGTCAGGTAGCTTTTCGGCAAATCCATAAGGTACTAGGAATGGATGCTTTGCCTAGGTTTCAGAAGAAGCAACTGCTAAACCGAAAGCGTCGCCAGAATGAAATTGGTGACGGAGAGGAAGGAGACGTGGAGTCGAAGAAGGATAAAAAAGAGGAAAGTGTCGGCAACAACATGGAAACTGACGCATCTAGCAAAGTAGGAGGAAGTGCTTAAGCCTTTTTAATTTAATTAAGATTAAGAATTTAATTAAAGCACACCTATAGGAGTACCCAATTTCTGGATTGCTTTATCTTTGCTGACTTCAGTCTTCAGATTTCAATAAAGCTGTTAAAAGGATAATGATAATTAATGTATTAATTGTTAACTATATGTTAAGACTAAGGCTAGTCGTTTGAATGTGTGTATTGCATTTCACGCTGTATTATAGTTGCTTAATTTTTTGAAAATAATGTTTAATCTGCGTTATCGTTAGTGTAGGTTTTGTTGTTTAGAATTAGAGATTAACATGTTAAAACTGGTCAAAAATTATGTCTGAACTTTGAACTGAATTTCAACATGAGTGTATGTCGCTTGATCGATTCTAAATATAAGTCAGCAAATTCCACATTTTTATGAATGGTATCAGTGCAGTTGCATTGAGTTCAATTGAAATAATTACGATAGCTGTTCATTGATCATTGATGCTGTATGTGAGCATTAAATTTCTTGTCCCAAATGGATGCATTCAACTTAAGATATTATGGTCTCTAAACAATGGTAAAATGGTCTACTACTTTGAAGGAAGTTGTTTAAAGTTGAAATAGTATATAAGGAACTATGAACCATTACGATAAATTAAAAACCAATCAATGCTGTTAAAAATACAATTTTAAAAACAAAAAATAGGGTTGCATTTTGTTTTAATAGCAGTAATCTGAGCTACCGGAATAAAAGATAGGTAAACTTGATATAAATATTCCTTTAATTTGACGAATACTACAACTGTGTGTAGGCAGTGGTAGTTGTATGTACTTTTTTAAAAATATAAAAGCAGTTGGATACTGAATATTTCTAATAGCGTTTATTTGGTAAATGATGAAAAAAAGCATAATGAATTTAGGACTATGATAGCCTATGATGACTGCTGTCAGAGGTGGCGTGAGATGACTGATTTAGAAAAAAGGTTATTGCTTCATATACCTAGTTTAATGGACGTTTGGTGTAGGATAGATATTTCATTATCAGTTATCACTGCACTTACTTTGTAGCAATAATAAAAGAAAAAGTGTGATTGACTCGTGTCTCTAGCTGACATTTAAATATATAGTACTAGTGTACTAGTTCAAGATCACGAATTTATCACGAGTTGAAATTGAAGCTTATACAAACTTTAAAAAATAAATCTGAAAACATTCTCATAGTTAACGTAAATGCATTTTTTATTTATATTATCGGCAACATTCAATATTTGATGCATACGAAGACTAACAATAATAGAAGCTGACTAACATCATTTCATTTTATTTAGTAATCAACTCTTACTAAGTAATCTATTATTTCAGTAATCCTATTTGTTTGTAATAGTAATAGGCTAAATACTATCTAATGGGTGAGCAATCTCTTAGGTCGAGTGGTGGAGCTGGCGATGAACTTTGATGAGCTTCCTTATGTCTTTTAGATTTGAACTGGTGTAGAGGAGTTTCATTTGCAGATAATGGAGTACTTTGACACCTGTCTTTCTCCGTAATTTGATCTCTTGGCTCGTTGGGCATTTTAAAACCTAGCAGCTTCGCTGTCTCCTCAGCCGTCCTTTCTCCGGCCCCTTTATATGCATCTGAAATTCGGTGGTATTCTTTGGCGCTTTGAAGATAAAATACGTACATTCTTCCAGTTTCTTCTAAATTTTTTCGAACTTCCTGCATTTTTATTACTGGTTGAGTGTTGGAGCTCCGGCAAAGTCCT
>JAHZND010004078.1:0-47651 GCA_027744115.1 Acrocyrtus sp. NNG-2020 | reverse complement strand
AAAGAGGCTATCCAAACACTAGCAAAACTTGTTAGGTCATGCAAATACAAAAATCTTTCCATTCATTTCTGTTAGGCGCCTACCAATTGGCAGCACAATTTAGACTTGAAATAATGCTACCTGAAGCTAGAAAGATACAGCCATTTTAGAAATTTTCAAGCTGAATGATTTTTAATTCGTCATACGTACTGACCCAGGGTACGCATGAATTGCTTTTTCTGTATTCCACATATTTACAGGTACCTGCTCCAGTGCTCCTAGAGCTGAAATGGCACAATAAAACTGACCTATATCATTTGAAGATGAGCATAACTGCTCCAAATTTATTTAAAGTATTTTGCATATTATTTTATTCCAGGTACAGACCTGTTAAGCTGTTAGATTTTAAATCATATGAGTGCAGCTAGACCAATGAGTGAAAGCTAATGTTTACTCTTCCCATGCACAAGCTGCTTTATTTTATTGAGTTCAAACTTATCTTTACAATATGAAATGTCCCGTGCCGTGATTACTAAGACTGGGAATGAATCTATATGCTGATTATTAACAGCATTAGTAGAGCTTGTGTAGGATTGTATGTAGGTAGTATATTTCCAAGCCCAAAATGTCACTCCAGTGGCCTGCCTCTGCATGATACATCATGTTTTGGCTAGCTGATCCAGTTCAGTTTGTTGTGATGGGATGATTGTTCATATCTACAGTTAAAATTAACTGCAGCCAGTGTATACAGTATGGTATTGGTGTTGGGTAGGCTGGTCCTGGTATGGTCTGAATTGAACCGCAAAAATATGCCGTAATCCAGCAGCTTAAATGACTTTCTTGGCTATTTCGTAGTATTCATTTATGCACAATCGTTGTCCTCCTCCGAGAAGAAAAAAGGAATCTCTCATTAAATCCGACCTTAAAATGTGAACTCTTGACAGTCCTTGATGTCCCTGACACTGAGGAGGATGGTGCATACTTTGTACGAGTGCTAAACGATTGCTTCGACTGGCTACATCAGTCTCAAAACTTAAAGCTTGGATTGCGCTAGCTCTCAAAATATTTTTCCTTTTTTAATTTCTTGATTTACTTTTAACCAAAAATTTAATAGTTTATGTTTTAAGTGTACGTATTCTTCCACTAAAAATGAGATCTCGAGTTATCCCCACTATATTTCAGCTAATACCAAACACGAGATGTTTGGTTAGAAGGCCACACTCTACACCGAAGTTCGCATTCAGAAACGTAAAGATACTTTTCAGAAAAATACTTTTCAGAATTCAATATTTTCAGAAAAAATTAATACAAAATATTTAACGTAAAATTGCAAAAAATCATTAGATTAATTACAGAAGTCTCTCAGTGTCTTCAATACGCAACGACATACAACTTCCCGTGGTTGGAACGAACGGAAAAAATGGATTTGGACCAGGAAAATCCCCTTTGTCTTCTAGGTCGGAACTGTCCGGAGCAAGAAGAATTGTGGTGAAGGTTGGAAGCGCAGTTCTGACCCGAGAAGACAACTGTGGACTGGCGTTGGGGCGAGTTGCTTCGCTTATTGAGCAGGTACATACATAATCCCAACACCCAATGGAAAAAAAAATTAGACGTAATTTTATTGTGTATTTTCTTCCTCTTCCAGGTTGCATCTTTACAAAATTCCGGACGAGACATGATTATGGTGACGAGTGGAGCGGTTGCATTTGGCAAACAGAAACTGGTTCAAGAACTAGTCATGTCTATGTCAATGAGGCAAACTTTACACTCCCAGGATCATACTGTCCACGTGAGCCCAGTATAGAACTTTACTTATTTTGCTTGAACATTATTATTTTTTGTTTTTTTCCTTCTCTCCAATCTCTGGATGACTTTATGTCTACCATTCTGCTCAACTTTCAACTCTTTCTGTAACTCATAAAATGAAATTCATTCATATCTATCTACTTCGTAACATGTTAACTTTAAATTTTCATTTTTATATAAATAATCCTTCAGCAATGCTTTTCAGAGTCTCATAATGCCCCGCTTCAGCTTCCAATTTCCATTTCATATCGCTTTGCCATACTTCTTACCTATAATACTAATACCTGCTTAATATGACGCACTTTATACTTTACTTAAATATATTTAATTTAAATGAACATGATAGCTCAATAACTTGTAATAATAGTTATTTTTACACATTGATTAGGGAAATAAAGTTGTCCTGGAACCACGAGCAGCAGCAGCCGTTGGTCAGTCTGGTCTTATGTCATTGTACGAGGCCATGTTTGCTCAATACGGCGTTCGTATCGCTCAGGTTAAAAAATGATTCTCTACAAAAGAGGAAATGTTAACTCGGCAATGAAGCATAAAGCCATATTTGTAACTTAATTATTTGTTGAAACATTAGGTTTTGGTGACAAAAGCCGACTTTGCAGACGAATATACAAGGCGGCACCTGTTTCAAACCATGTCAGAACTCCTTGCACTTAATATTGTCCCAATCGTAAACACAAATGACGCTGTTGCAGCCCCGCCTCAAGTATATGATGCATTGGAGGGCGTAAGTTATTGTCAAGATCACTTTAACCTAGTACTTGAGAAAGATGAAAAACAAAAAAGCATCACGATTTTTATTGTAGGACATAACGGTCAATGACAACGACAGTCTTGCAGCTCTGCTGTCAGCAGAAATCAAAGCGGATCTCATGGTGCTTATGTCTGATGTTGAAGGTGTTTACACTGGACCTCCTGGTCTGGATGGATCCAGACTTTTGCATACCTATTGCCCAGCAATGAGTGAAAATGTAAAGTTTGGAACGAGATCCCGTGTGGGTACGGGAGGAATGCAGTCAAAGGTATTAGAAAATAAGTTTAGAATGAGGAGATTCATGAAAATCTCCTCATGGGAAAAGGCGTAGCTTAGACTGTAGTCTAGAAAACACGCTGCACCGCATTTTATGTAAGTTTTTTTTAACAAAAACCAGAGGCTTGAGGCTTTTTAACACAAAACGCATTTATGACTATTTAACAAGTTGTAACCAGGTAAGAGAGCATCGCCTCGTTGATCAAGTTTTTATTTCATTCTATATTAAGTACCCATATCTCCAGGTTTCAGCAGCCAATTGGGCTTTAAATCATGGAATTCCTGTTGTCATTTGCAATGGCTCGAGGGAAGGAGCATTGACCACTGTTATGCAAGGCAGGAGGATCGGAACGCTGTTCACCACTCAAGCTCTGGGAACCCGATCTCCTGAAACAATTGCAGAATTAGGTTCAAGCCATATAACTATATACTATAAGCTCATTTAATCAGATGTTTAGCTAAAACTTAAAATCGTTATTTTTCAAATATGCTGTCACATTTGTAGCAAAACAAGGAGGAAGATATCTTGAGAATTTGAGTGGTCAACAAAGACGAGAAATCATTGAATCCATGGCAGATCTACTCATGTCAAAAACTTCAGACATTATGATTGCAAACCAAAGGGATTTGGAACAAGCATATTTGAGTGGTCAACAAAGACGAGAAATCATTGAATCCATGGCAGATCTACTCATGTCAAAAACTTCAGACATTATGATTGCAAACCAAAGGGATTTGGAGCAAGCAGAAATAGAAAAGATCGAACCTTCTACAATTGATAGGCTCAAGCTATCAGATAGCAAAATTGCTGGTTTGGCAGCAGGTTGGTATTCCCCTAATTAGCGATGTCCCCGTGATATGTAAATGTTATCACTGACAATTGTGAATTTATTTTATTAAATTCAATTTAGGATTGAAACAGTTGGCTGGGGACTCGGTAAATATTGTTGGCAGAACCATTCGTAAAACCTTACTAGCCAATGGACTAGAACTTCAGCAAGTGACTGTTCCTATTGGCTTGCTAATGGTCATTTTTGAAGCTCGACCAGACTGTTTACCACAGGTAAAATTAAAATGAGGATAATATTGTAAATGTCTGAATTTTGACCCGCCTTTAGTACGAATATGACTATAATTGCAATGATAATTTTTAACTCAAAGATTGCATCCCTCGCAATTGCATCAGGAAATGGGCTTGTACTTAAAGGGGGAAGTGAAGCTGCCAACACTAATAATGCACTGATGTCTGTTGTTTCGGAAGCACTGCTACTTCATGGTGCCCAAAACGCTATACAAATGGTAAGGGCGTGATAACTCTCTACCTTGTGTCAGATCGATAACAATAGCGACAAACACATTGACTTTTGTTATAGGTGCAATCACGAGAAGATGTAGCAGAAATAATCACACTAGG
This sequence comes from Acrocyrtus sp. NNG-2020, assembly GCA_027744115.1. Taxonomy (NCBI): domain Eukaryota; kingdom Metazoa; phylum Arthropoda; class Collembola; order Entomobryomorpha; family Entomobryidae; genus Acrocyrtus; species Acrocyrtus sp. NNG-2020. Next base: position 43,407 of record JAHZND010004078.1, on the reverse strand, counting down.
CATGGTCGACCTGATTATTCCTCGTGGCTCCAACCAGCTAGTGAGACAAGTTACTGCTCAGGCTCAAGGCGTCCCAGTTTTGGGTCATGCGGAAGGAATTTGCCATGTTTACATTGACACAGAAGCAGACTTGGAAAAGGCCCTGCACATAGGTATGTAATTTGAAAATGAAACGCATCACCATTTCTTATTGTCTGAACCACCCTTGAAACAAATTTTTGCTTATACAGTGAAAGACTCAAAATGCAGCTATCCTGCAGCTTGTAATGCTGCTGAGACCGTATTGCTCCACAGAAATCTTCTTGGAAAACGCAATTTCTTTGCCAATCTTTGTGACATGCTCAAATCTCAGAAGGTAAATATCTCAGATATATTATTACTATAGCACTTACATTTAATTATTACTGAATTCTTTGTGATTTTTTATTTGTAACGCAGGTCGACATTTTTGCTGGACCAACTCTCTCCAAAGAGTTGACATTTGGACCTCCTCCAGCGAAATCTCTTAGAACAGAGTACAGTCGACTTGCTGTTACTGTCGAACTAGTATCAGACGTGCTTAATGCAATCGAGCATATTAACACCTACGGATCTTCTCATACGGATTCCATTGTTACCGAGAATGGTATTCAAATGAATATAAATAAAACTGGTGGTTCATTAAACAGTAACAGTTATGGACTTTTAAATTTGCAGACACTTCCACAGATTTTGGTCCTGGTTTAAAGGAATATCAACATATTCATATGCCAGTTGATGAGGTTAAAGGAGACATTTTTAAGCAGGAAGTGCACGTTGGGAACTAATTTTTTTAGCAAGGATGAATTCAAACGTTTTACAAAACAAAAATAATTTCATTACTAATTTCTTACCTAGTACTTAACACTAGTTTTTAGCCTGTGAATAGAAACGTTTTCGCATTTTGACAGCTCAGCTAAATAAATCATTTGCTTTTATGCAAGTTGTAATATAACTATAAAGCCTTTACGTAAACGTCTCAATCTCCTTAATTTTATAGCTAAGGTCAATACCAAGTTTGTTTTTCACACTACGGTACATCTAAATAAGTTGAGCTGCATTCTAAACCTATATTGTTTGTAGCTGACTTGGATGAGCTCTGATTCTTGATTCAGCGATCAACTACGGTTCGCTGATTTAACAGTTCCTAGACTGGATGTTTGGCCTACACTTATTCATCCGTGACTGTGACAATGAAAACTCTTAAAAAGGTTTAGTAACCAACTAGCGTACTGAACGGGGAAGTGACGAACTCGCCTTTAGAACGGCCAACTTTAGTAATTGCACCCTTTAACAGAAATTAAGCATGGACTATTCACTAGAACAATAAAATAGCAGTTTACATAATGCCTAAGTCCCTGTACTCATGTGATGGCTACACTCTACAAACTTAAAATAATAGTCATTGTCTGTTCGCGCATATATTCCCATATCATCCCTATTAAGCATATAGTTATCTCTGCAAGGTAAACGCACCTACACCATCCACTTCTGATCTTCGTGCATAGATTGGATGTGGGAAAAATATTTTGAGATGAAGATACAGTCAATCAAAGAATTTACTATTTTTCAATCACAGAACGGTACCTTATAGTGTCGTCTGCATCACAATTTACCACGGGTTAGTTTAACGCATAAAATAAATAGTGATGGTGACTTTGCCTTGCCTGATACTTGATATTGTGTAGTAGTTGAGTTCTAATCAGCGAGTATTGATGTTGGACATACGTAAGTGCATATGTACGCATTTGGATTTTGAACAGTTTGCCCTTAAGCGTTCAAGCTTAAGGTAAAAAATACTTTGAAACGATACCTACTGCTTATTCTTTTATATTAGCAGGTAGGTATGAAAAGAGACACTAGAAAATTCCGCATTGTCAGTGATACCTTTCGCTTTTATTGTAAGAAAAAAAATCTAATCGATCATGTCTTGCAATGAAATAGTAAACAGAATGAATCTTCTCCTTTTTAATTTGCTCGAATAATGCCTTGGAAATGAATTTCTAAAATAAATCTGATGTAAGAGGAGAACCTGAGAAAAATGACCGAATGGAACGAATTGCTTTGCGAGTTCAGTCGGACGATGAGATGGCGTCTTTGTGAATTCTTTGAATGTCATAGTCACCAGGTATCAATTAAAAATGGCTTCGTACATTTCCAAAATTCAATTAATAATCCCAGATCACTCGTGAATTTGATTTCGTAAGAGAAGCTATTCTATTACTTTTGCGTCATAGAGTGGACGTGCAAAGACCTGGCTTAGCTGCCGAAGGAAATGTGTCATACAAAAATAAAATTCGTCCATAAGCATCTCTATTTGCTGTACATGTGCGTATTAGCTACTTTAATTAGTTTTGGTAAGTGTTGCAAGCCCAGTCTAGTAAAATTTTGGTGCACTTAATTGACTCAATTAAAAATATAAGACTAAGATCTAAGAAAAAATCTAAGATAGGGTAAAGTTATGGCACGTCTCATATTTAATTTATATTTGATTTTTTTAAGGCACAAGACTCATCTTTGATGTCGAAACACCATGAGCATGTGATAATAAAGTTGCTTTATGCTCAATTTAGGACATCTAAATTTGCTATATGAACTTTCACTATGGTCATCCAACATGTCAATCACTATTTGCATTTTATTTTTTGTCGATTGGTCATCATAAGCATAATGTCCCATTGTGTTTGGGATCTTACTATAAAAAAAATTATTTGACGTAGCGAATGATACAGGGAAGCTGAAACACAATTAATTTTTATTACTTCTCGCAATACCAATAATTTACTACCGTCTCATCTCCATCACCATCAGTTTAACTTTGTGGTGACTACCAATTTAAGACACAGTTTTGATCGAAGTCGCGTGCTATTTACACCACCGACTTTAATACCTTGAAGCCACCCAGTATAATAATATTGTTGTTTCAATAGTGGAGGGTTATTTCATTTGATCAACGTATCGGGACACTATGAAGTTCTTGAATGGATTACTTGAGGGGATTCGTGTTATTCCCCATTACATCTATCTCCTGTTTCGTGCATGCCTATATTGGCCTGGGTAAGAATTATTTTTTTTGCCAAGATCTTCAGTATACTTTAATTAAGTAAATATTAGTCCTTTATCCACTACTAAATATTCATAACCTCTAGGGCTGACAAAGTTGCTATCGAAATCATTTCAAATTTCAATGAGCACAGAGAAGAATAGATTGTTATCGTACTCTCTGGACCCACTCTATGTTACTGGGCTGTCGTGTAGGGACTTTTTTTAAACGCTGACATGTATCTATCTCGATTCGATCTATCATTTAGAAATTGAAAGCGCACACTCACGCAGTGACATGTATAATGTTGCAGTCTTCGACAGTTGGGGATTAACCTACAGAGAAGAGTCCCCAGAAGATTGTTTTTGCATTTTTGCATACAATGCAAAAGCAATCTGGGAACTATCTTCTCTGCAAGGTGCATATTATCGTGGTGAGTGTTGTCCTATACAGAGAAAAATGAAAAATTAAGAAACCATTTAGCATCTTGCATCCTCTTTCAGTCGTCTACATTTTTATTGTAATGATTCCACTTACCGTGAAACCAATAGCCACCTCTCCACTGAAACGGCCGCTTTGGTCATCCATCCTTCGATAATCGCACACAGATCACAGCAGTGCAAGTGCTAATAAAAATTGTATCCTCACGTATATTTCATTATATTAGTCAGTAGAGACGAATCACTATAAATAAAAACCAATGTGCGTATTACAATCATCCTACCTAATCATGAATAGCACAGACTTGAACTTTTTTTCAAACAATGCGCAAAAGGCAAGGTTGGGCTTGGCAAGGAACTTCTGAGATTTAAACCTTCTCAAGCGTCTTATTATATTACTCATAATAATGATACGGATATTAGAGAAGGGACACAATACATGAGATGATATAGATGCAAATGCACAAAGGAATCTGTTCAAGATAAGCGTTAGGTGCTCTGCTGCTGTTGTTACCTATAGTTTGTCCTAGGCAGTTTAAATAATGTAAATTAAATGGGACAGAAAGTATTCGGTTGGCTAGATAAGGAACATGAAGCTTAAACTTGGTGTATTTTTTTTCAAAGTTGAAGTTAGCCGCTGTAATTATCATATTAGACAATAGGTGAGGATTTGCACAGCGATACACTGCAGGTTATATAGTAAAAGGAATTAGAAAAGCTTGGATAGTTGATGATGGGCAAGACGCGCAAAGAACTCTGGTAACAATTGTGTGAGGAACAAGTGGCAAAATGGCAGTGCATAGTTAAGTAGATATTATTCTACTGAGCTTTTGCGCTCCGTCTCATTGCAGCAGTCACCATTTGTCAACATTGTGCGACAAAAGTGCTCTCCACCAAAAACTGGAGAGCCACAATTTAAGTTTTTCCATTCACTTTTAGGACTTTGCGGATAAGTTGGGATATTCATAGTTTTATGATATAAAAGAAGAAGCCCATATTGGGGAAGCAAGTGTTGCTGTTGATATAATATTAATTGGTGACCAACGAGTGCTGCAATTATCTACCGTCCGTGCAGTCTCAGTCAGTATGGGGCATTTTAATGCTACCGTCGAAAATACGGCATAATGGTATCTGGAGTGGGATCAAACTGTTTAGAAACGTTGAATTGAAAATAGTAACCTGAACGATGCTGTTTTCGTGCAAATTGGAAATTCAAAATCCGTAAGTGATTTTTGTTTTAAATTCAGTGCTTATAGTGACCGTATATCATGTATGTATGTGTGCAATACAAGCGTATCGCGCAGTTTCCAGCAAATGTTTGAATATCTCTAATTCATTTAGCCAGATATTTATTGAGCAGAAACCTGTGGTAATTACAACAGATTGTCATTGAGCAATCTACACCGTTACGACAAAAAGGATTTTGCGGTTAGTCATCTCGCGTTTTTGTAATTGGAATAAAAGGGCCTTCTCACTGCAACACAAGAGTACAGTCTAGTGGTGTACACACTGTGAGAAAACATTGTCATCATTGTCAACCTCAGAGAAGGATAAAGTGAAATGATTCTAGTCATTTGCCATATGCGCCACTCGCACAAAACTTAAACTCATTAGGGGATAAAAAAGGATTTTTAAAAACGTTGCGCAAGTGGTGCATTCATAAGGGAATCTCTTACCCCTTCCCACTATTTCTAGAAAAAAAAGTTTTGCATAATGCAAACGCAAATATAAGCAATTACAGATTGTGACACTATGCGCAGACACAATGTTCCTTTTTTATTGTATTTTTTATAATCCGGAAAGGGTCAAACGAGCTAGCAATAGGTCTGATAAAAACTATATATGCCAGCACTGTTATGAGTGCAAAACAGATTTACAGTTTACTGTTTTTAATCCCAAAAAATTACTTAATCACATACCAAAACGTTTTGTGGAGGTAGTTTTTCAAGTGGCAATGTCGAATCAGTACCTTAATGTCGAGTTTATAATGTCCCCCTGTAGTGTGGTAGGCTTAGCGCATGCGCTTGGTTTTCATTCCTTTTCCTATGTACGAGCCCCACTTGCCAGTCACTGAATAGGCTACTAATTTTGAAAATACTATTACTTTATTACTGTTGCAAATTCGTTTTCATCCTCATTGTCACATTTCCCCATTCATTCAACTTCTAATCATTACGCATTGGCAATTGCCGTTACACACTTTCAGTAAATAACGCAATGTAAAATGCACCCGTCCACCTATCTACTACTCCTACCAACTTTCATGCAGCACTGTATAATATTCACTGCTGAGGAGAGTAATGACGAGCAAATATTATGCCAAATCATCATGTGAAATTATGTACCCAGTTTTGGTCAGTCTTCTCTGAAGCCCTTTTCTTAGCGTCATTTCACTTTTCCTGTGTCGATGATTATCATCATTCATTAACTGGTGCATTCAGTTAAAACATATTAACAGTTCTGGTTAGACACTTGGCTGAGGAACATTTTGGTGGACGTGAGCGGTTTCTTTTACAGTTGCTGACTTTCTAACAGCATTGTATAATAATAAGTGAAGAGCAAAGTGTGCATATCTCCTTTTCATATTGCTGTGTCTGTGTGCGACTTACATGGAATTCGGAAATCTCGTTTTGAACCCTCCTCCTCTTTAGCAGCGTTCATGTAAGGTGTGAACCTGCCAGCAATCATGAAGACGCTAAGTTTATTCCAGTTAAACTTCAAAAATAAATTTAACTTGATGACTCCCTGCTCTGAGCTACCATTCGAGTCATCAGTTTACTTACGGTTAGGTCAAAAACTGTTAAATTTAGCAAGGTCAAATGGCAATCACCATAAACACTGCGCCCATCTAATCTTACGATTATATTACTGTCATCGAATGGAGACTAAATGTTAGTTTTTTTACTAAACTTTTTTCAGATTTGTTAATAAGAATATAATTGTGGAACCCATGATGATTCAACAAGTACCCAGCGCTTTGTCAACGGTTCCAATGGAAAATCGACGGGATGCGGTGCTGGTTCGGAATGCGTCAAAGGCGTATGGAAAAGGGGAAAAATTGAATCAAGTTCTCAGTAATCTGAACCTAACGGTCAAGGAAGGCACAATGTGAGTTTCCTTGAGCTATAATATTGAATGAATATTTCAGTATTACGTTAACCTGTACTTTTATACAGCATTGTATTGGGGCAATCTGAGAAAGCTTGGTTTTTCCAATTTGTTAATTTTTTTTACATTACTTTGAGTAAGACCCTTAGCAATTAGAGTTTCGCGGTGGTCAGATTTAGGTATGATTCATTTTTATGTTACAACCCTTACTACAATACAAACTACAAGTTGCTAAACTTGATAAAGTTGCTAGTTCGTGTAGTCACAACGTTAACTAATCCGATTATCACTAATCTTCAAAATTGCTTCGTCTATGCTGTTGACTGGTGCAGTTTTACGTAGTTTTGTGTACTTTTTTTAACGTTGTGCTCTTTTGCAATTTCCAATTCCTGTTTTCAGATACACACTCTTGGGATCTAGTGGTTGTGGTAAGATTAAATTACTATTTTTGGTTAGGTAATCATTACTAAATGCTGTCCTTGTAAGGGTACACTCTAATTTCAAATTCAGGAAAGACTACCCTGCTCTCAAGTATCGTTGGGATGAGCAAGCTTGACAATGGCGAATGCCGAATATTTGGAAAAAGACCTGGAACCCAGGGTAGCGGAATACCAGGAAAAAAGATTGGATACATGCCTCAAGTAACTACAGCTTATTTTGCGGCTACTTTTAATACTTGTTACAGGTTGGCGGAAATGTGTTGCTAAAAAGATATTCCGTATATAGGAAACGGCACTCTACGTGGAGTTTAAAATTAGAGAGGCCATGTACTTTTTTGGGACACTTAACGGAATGAGTTCAAAGCAGATTAACAATCGCATGAACTTTCTTATGAAGTTTTTAAATCTACCTGACAAAACCAGAACTATTCGTAACTTGAGGCGAGTACATTTCGATTCGTTACTTCTTAATACAAATATTTTACAGAGAATGCTTACTGTTATTAAAATTACTATCATACAGTGGTGGCCAGCAAAGACGTGTCTCATTTGCTGTTGCATTACTTCACGAACCTCAACTTTTAATACTTGATGAACCGGTAAGTTCATTTTAACAAAAAATGCCCATTTTTATTTGCAAAAAATAGACTGTTTACAATTCTTTTATACTTTTTTTTACCCCAATTTGTTATAACAGACCGTTGGTGTAGACCCAATTCTTAGGAAAAGGTATTTATACCAATCCAGCCCTTTCATATAATTTTTGTTTAATTACCTAATTTTTATTTATTTTATTTTTTTCAAGCATATGGAAGTATTTACGTGAATTGGTGGATGCAGGAAAAACCACTGTCATTATCACTACCCATTACATAGAAGAGGCCAATGAGGCACATCAAGTAAGTGTCCAGTGTAATAACAGTAAAGTGGGATCCTTTTTGCCAAATTGACACTTGCAAAAAGAGTCCCAACTTTATTTGCAATTCCTTACAGATTGGCTTAATGCGGAACGGACGATTGTTGGCGGAAGACTCTCCTCAAGCACTGTTGGTGCAACATCGCTGCGCTAAATTGGAAGATGTCTTTTTTAACCTGTGCCAAAGAGACACAACTAGTGACGAATACGGAACTGGCCGAGTTTCCAGTAGAAGAATTAGTGTGACTACGGAAGATGCGGAAAGCGTAACGGAAACGCAGACACAAACCGAAGGTTCCTCCGAAGAGTCAACTTCCATCGAGTCTACTACAAGTACCTCTTCCAATCAAACCGATGAAGTGGCAGTATGTAACGAGAGAACCCATACCGGCAATGCAGCAATTAGTCCATCATCTGCGACTTTCAACAGATCCGTGGAACAGCTCGTAGACGATACAAAGGCTTGTAGTGATGAAAAGTCAAAGAAGTTTGTTTGCCCTGCAAAAAAATTTTCTGAAGACAAGTTCGAGGACGTCAAAGAGAAATCTTTAATTGCTTTGGTTAAAAATTATCTTTCTGCGGACACTGGCTACTGGAATAAGCTGGCAGCCCTGTTAATGAAAAACTTTTTGGTTATGTACAGGAGTTTAGGGTATTATTGAATGTTTTCTATAAATGTTTTTAATAACTATCCGCAAGTATTAATGCCTCATTTTTATTCTTTTTAGCTTTGTAGCCTTCATCTTTATTTTGCCCGCAGTTCAAGCAATTCTTTTCTGCGTGGCAATTGGGGGTGACCCCTTAAATCTTCCCCTTGGCGTGATAAATTTGGAAGTCCCTGAAGCGTGCAAAGCTCCAATTGGATGTGCCATAACTAATATGAGTTGTAATTACCTTAAATATATCCCGGAGGCATCTATTAAAATGGTAATTAGATTTTGATACTTACTACGCCGTTTATCAAATTATAATTAAAAACCGAAACATTTCACACAGGTACCTTTCCTTAATGAGACTGCGGCGCTGAATGAAGTACATAAAGGAAATATCTGGGGCTACCTAACAATTCCGGCAAACTTTTCTGAGATTCTGCTTTTCAGTGGAACCAGTCCAGACGCTACTGAAGCTGCATATGATGACAGTTTCCATGGAACCCATGTTCAGCTTTCTCTAGATATGACAAGTATGTCGAGACGCATTCTATTTTGCGTATAAATGTAAATATCGTTAAGGTCAACGGCTCAAATAAATACTTATTTGACGTTCAGGTCAGCAAATAGCTTTTACAATTCAGCGCGTTCTCGGTACCGCCTTCGAGAAATTCACTAATGATCTCCTCTTCGCTTGTGGCAGAAACGGCACATCCGAATACCCACCAGAAAAGGTAGAAAGGATTTATAAAAGTTGTCGCAATTGCTCTTTTTGGGTTTGCATTTAGAAAGAAATGGCTAATATTATAAAATTACTTATTTGATTTCACATTGCTTTAAGGGTGCCAAGCCAATTTACGGCGATACAGAAGCCAGTTTTAGCGAATTCATGGCGCCCGGCATCATTCTCAGTATAATTTTCTTTATGAGTGTCGCTCTTACTGGATCCGCTTTTATTACGGAACGAAAAGAAGGGATGCTCACTAGGACGTTGGTTGCAGGGGTTACCACAAGCCAAATTATACTCTCCCAAATGCTCACACAATACTTCGTTATGCTTGGACAAACTCTCCTAGTACTGGCAGTCATGATGTGGATTTTTAAAGTTCATATTGCCGGCTCAATCTTTCTCGCTATTGCGTTGACTCTAAGCCAGGGAACTTGTGGAATGGCTTTTGGTACAGAGTCATTACAATTCATTGCAAAATTTATTTCGTGAAACACATTTATTTATTATAAACTTTTATTTTCAGGTTTCTTAATATCATGTATTTGTACGGACGAGAGAAACGCAATTCAAACGGCGTTGGGTAGCTTCTATCCGAACCTGCTGCTGTCAGGTTTGTGCCTTGTGATAAGCGCTTTCCAAACTAAAGTTCAGTATGAATTATCCCAAATTTTTCTTTAGGTGTCGTTTGGCCTTTGGAGAGCATTCCAATGTACCTCCGGCACTTTGTAAATTTCCTACCACAAACAATGGCATGCGAAGCAATGCGCTCAATCTTTTCTCGTGGCTGGGGTTTCACTCATCCTAAAGTGTGGCCCGGATTTGTTATTAGCGGAACTTGGAGTATTATATTTTGGTTAGTCGCGGCTGTTATTGTTGGGACTAGAAGAAGGTAATTGACGGTTACAACAAAAAATCATCAGACTGTCTTCAATTGTGCTTCGGATTTTTTAAAAATTGTGTGAACGTTATAGTATGTAAACAGTTTGCAAGTTATTTTGTATGTAAATGTATCATCATTTTTCTTTTATTTTAAAACGCTGGTAAATAATTACAGCTTTAAGATACTTGTGAAGTCTTTTTTTAAAAAATAATTTACAAAGTTTCTTATAGTCTTATAAACTCGGTATTTTAATCAAGTAAGAACTGAAATAATATGTATTTTTACGCTAACAATAAGTAAAGTACCTTTGACTTTGACTTCAATTTCTGTTTTGTCCTTGTCCAGTTAAAAAAAGCATATCGCAACTTAATTTATGTTAAAAATGTTGTTACTCTTGGTAGCGCTCATTTCATTGCGTGAACTGCTACACCGCGTGAATTCGAAAATTATGGAAAGCTCTCCTAGTCTTGACTGAGGAAGAATGTCTGGAATCCATTCTATTATGAATGGGGCGCTCTCTACACCATTACCATTGGGATCGCTCTTGCCTATTTAGGAATAACAGTTGATATTTAATATTGACAAGATCAATAGTTTAAATAATTAGATTTGACGATCCAACCAGCTTACCAATTTTTAAATAGGTACTGTGCACATGGGGCTTAATAAGCTGATTCTTTTTATCATTGTCATCATTTGGAGAAATCCACTCTTCATAAACTCCATTATTGCCTTTGATAAAACACTGACTTATCTTCAGCGGTATCTGTGAAGAAAATACAGATATAGAATTATTAAAAATATTAAAATAAAGCGATAATTTCATTTTAGCAAATATATTTTACCTACAATTTGGTTTTGAAATATTTGTAAAACGTGAAAAAGATTCGTGATTTTCCACACATATTTTGTAAATATGCCCGCTGGAGGTTTGTCCAAACGAGTTATTATAACAGTTTGGTTTGGAAGCCTTTTTTTCTTGACTCCAGTTGTTATGCGTTCACGTAGACGCTCAAAATAATCCTAAGGAAAAGAGAATCACAATAAACTTCTATTTTCCAGAAACTTGAAAACCACATAAAAATGCTTAAACTAACCATTGAAATGTAGTACACCAATGGATCTGGCTTTCCAGAAAATTGATAGTTCATTGCGGCATTTATTCTTTCGTTAACTCCCGACAGCCACATTTCAAATGATTCGAAGGTCGGGCTAGGCGGTGGCTCTATTGGCGGTGTAGGTTGCTGTAATAGTGGTGGTGGTGGTGGTGACAGAGTAGAAGAAACGTTGGTCATAACTGGTGTCGTGTATGTTATCATTGTAGTACAGTTAAAGCCTTTAATAGAGGTCCCTTTAAAATGAATTGGCTTTTGATAGCTGTCATAATGATTTGTGGACACCAGTGGCTGCGTCATGTTTGCAGTCGATATTGTAGCTACATCTAGTACTACTTCTGAACCAGAAATTTGCCTTCTCTTCTTTGTACAGGAAGGCGACAATATTGCACCAGTAATGTTCATGGTTTGCTGAGTATTTTCGGAGCTGGAAAAACCACCGGTTAAGTGTATTGCATTTTGAGGGCTCGCAAAAATTTGGCACACCTGAAACCAACGATTTTTGTATTAAACACTTTCATGGCGATGATATTATATTATGGAGCTTAACCTGTGAGTCTCCATCATCTAGGTTGTCTATAACGGTAGCATCTCCGAAATTCAGCGAATCGTCGACAACATTTGCCACAATAATCTGATCTGATAGCACACCTTCCAGGTTCTGCCCCTGTTGAGACCATTTTAATTTAAATATCATTATTATCATCAAACATTAAAATTACTGGTTAACTTTTAAAAAGTTAATTTCTTACGCCATGTAGTGTAGCGTCGCCAGTTACTGCTGCTATACTTTCCAATAAGGAGATATTTTCTTGCATAATCTCTACCGAAATGTGATTCGCATCAAGTCCTTCTACCTGAACTGTGCTAGACTGTGCAGGGAGTGTTACAAGTTGCAGTTGACTTAACAAGGTAGCTATAACAGTTTACCAAAACATATTTAAAATAAAATAATATTTAAATACTTTTAGTTTAAAACAAACTTCCGCAGTTGGCTATATACAAATTAAAGAATTATGTATACATACTTACGGGCATATTCCTGATTTATTTGCGCGAGAAAAAAGTTGAATTCATTGCTCAGGTTGTCATCACTTGCAAATGCACATAAGCATGCATAATAGTGCACACAAAATTTAAAGCTTATTTGAGAGACCTCCAGAGAATTTGTTGACTGTGAGACTTCATTGTCCCGAATCTGTACAACCAAAATGTATAAAAGACGTGAAATGGATAAAGTCAATACTGGAAACCAAATTTAAAATTCAAAATTACCACAGTTTTTGGCGGTTTGCAAGCACACAGAAACTTCTTGTCCATGTATCCATCATCGCGGCCGTTTTTTATAAAAATTATATGCAGATAACCAAGAGGGTGCTTGCCACTCTCTGTGCATTTAACCACAAAGGAGGTTTTAGATACTCGCTGCACGATGCTATCATCACTATTTTCAACAAAAAAGGTCGATAACGTCTGCAAAGAACAACATGGAATGTCTGCAAGAAAGTTTCCCAAATTAACCATACTTAGTTGAAGTTAACTATTCGCACGCTTTACCTGCTGATGATCAGGAGGGATATTTAGTGTAGTCAAAGTAGACTGTTTGATGAACAGTGGTTGAGATTCGGAAAAACATCGCTGGGAGGCTTCAATGTGAGAACATGGAAACTATAACAGTTTATTATTTACATGAATAAAATGTAAAGAAATATTTGGGCAATTTAATCATAATGCAAAAAGTAAAATCAGTACCACCTAACCTGTTTATTTTTTATGCAAGAATCTACATAGCATTTTGATTGGACCGCTGTTAGACATCCCCGTTCTCTAGTGTCCACCTTCTGATTCAGGTCAATAACATTTTCCGGTATAGGTTGGACTAGTGGAAGCTCCACAAAATTCCTATAATCTGGTCCACGATCTCTTAACCGCACGGAGAAAGTCTGCAAATGACATTTACCCATTATTTTTTCGACTGTGTACACTTCTAACTTTAGTAAAATTTGCTAAAGATTAGCAATTAAGAAGAGAAGGACTGACCTGAACTCCTGAGGCATTAGTAAAAACTCTGCATGCTTCTGTAGTAGATTTCTTCCCATTGTCCCTAAACACCACATCGCAAGCTTTATTTTTGCAACTGTTACCCCGTGTCCCATTCACTGTTTTACACTTTGGACACATTCGAATCCCTCGCTTCGTAGGTCGACCAAGGTCCGCAAAAAGAGAATTATTCCACTTGTCCTTGCGCTGAGGCATCTCTGCACTTTAGTCAAACTTCATTAAAAACTAATTTACGCTCCCTTCTAAAAACAAAACGTAAGCGTCAAATAATACCACAATAAAAATGATCGCTTTAATGACTATAATGTCAGTCAAGTTTAGTGTAAACTCTTCCTTGTCATAAAACTTTATATAACTTTAACCAACAAATGAATATTGTTTGGTTGTTGTTGACACAAATACGCAGTCAGAGCCAGACAGTCTCCGTCTCGTCTTCATTGTATACCAACAAGATCAGCTGTTTGCGCGCCAAACTGAAGTCTTCTCCTAGATATGCATCCGAGAGCAGGTTACGTCATTGTCATATCCTCACTTGCTCACTAAATTACTAGGTAAATGGTAATCCCGTTTTTGGGGAGGGGGTATGAGGTCACGCGCTCATGTTCAGTACGTTTTAACAATTTATTTTTGTAGACTACGCACATAGACTAAATTAAATAGGCCAGTTAATTGTTTCATTAAAGAATGAATAGAAATTTTACACAGTAAATGTGGCTTAAAAGTAGCAGCGTCATAGCATAAATTGGTGAGCAATAATAATAACTATTTTTCATGAAATAGAGAATTGTATAAAATTCAAGCTACAGCTCTAGTTCCTCGCAGCTGAAAGCATAACAAAGACTAGTCTTAAATTGTGAATGCAAATTTAATAAAATACGCCCACATTGAAATCGAAGAGGGTGTTATTTATTCAAGGCTATGTCTTACGTCATGTGTAGAAGAATTTAGTACAGTCACAGTAAAGCCAAACTGGAGCTCAGAAAATCACAAGTTAATTGATACTTTGCAGGTGAGGATAGCAAGATCGTGCTAGTCCATGGAATTTTTTTATAGTGATAAATACTTTGTGCTCCAAAATGACAACGAGTCGTTGTGGGTTAACAGAGAAAATGGAGCATTCTCCACCAAAGCAGGTAAATATTCAAAGATATCTCTAGAAACGAGAGGTGTCAATTATCAAACATTTAATGATTTCCATAATTTTAACTTTATAATAGGAAGGGATTCAGTTGAAAATAATCCGACATTGTTTCTCATTGGGAAAGTATATGGGTTTATTGGAACCTTACGGTTGAGCTCGGGTATTAATTGTAAACTTTGATATGACAATTAGTTGTTGCATAACCTAACAGAATCTTTCAAATTTCTCTTTCAGCGGCTGAACCAAGACTCGTATTTATTAGGTCTAGGGAGCTAGTATGTAAGTTAAAGGAACATGACATATTTAAAATCACTTCAGTAGTGTCAGTGCCTCTCGAGTCAGAATGTGAAGTAGAGGTGGAGTCGGTTCCATCAAAATGTAGACAAGACCAGCAGAGTTCCCCCACTAGAGGCGCAATCTCCCCAACTGTTACACAGGCAAAGGGGCAGGGAGCAGTTGTGGAAAGTGGATCGTCAGTTTTGAGTTGGAATAAAATCAAAGTGCCAGCGTGTCCAAACAGTAGGAAATATGGAGGGTAAGAACGAAACTAATTCAGCTCTTTGATGTTAAACAGATAAAGTGATGTCTTAGAAAATGATTTTTGGATTTTCAGACGATTCGATAGAACAGAAAGACGCCTTCTGGATGAATACTATAAAATGTTTATAGAGGCGGATTCTTTTTATTATTCTAATGGGTATGACATATTCAACTCGCTACAGCGTCAAGCACTTGCACAGGTTGGTTCTGAAAGCAAGAAGGAAGACACAAAAGAAAGCAGCAACATCGCTGAATTTAAGGAGAAGGATGATGATGAAAGATTTATGTGGAATAAGTATATGCTCTCTGACGTACTGTCAAAGGTGTTAAAATACTGCTGAATCAGAAAAGTAAAAGTTTTTGAATGTAATTTATGACATTATTTTAAAACTTTGTAGGAGGTTTCACTTCATGAATGGGCAATTCCAATTTTGCAAGGAAGTATTCAGCATGGGATGTGCCAATTAGACCCGACTTCTGCCAGAGTCTCTCAAGGCGACCCCGAGGTAGTTGGTAGTTTAGTCTATTGTAGTCTAACCATAAGAACACAAAACAGCTAGTATATCTGAAAGATAACTTTCATATTATTATTGTAGGCACCGTCATGCTTGGAGCTAGTTTTAATTTCAAGACGCAGTAGACATCGTGCTGGAACGCGCTACTTAAAACGAGGGGTAGATGAGCTTGGAAAAGTTGCAAATTACGTCGAAACAGAGCAAATTATGATTTTTCGAGGACATATGATATCTTTTGTTCAAACTCGTGGGTCAGTACCAGTATTTTGGAGTCAACCTGGATATAAATATCGCCCACCAATTCGCCTGGAAAAAAGTATAATTATTATTTTAATAGTTTAATGAATTTGTTACTAAATCTGAAAATTATGGTCTTTGCAGCTGTGGAAGAAAGCATTCCTGCCTTTGAAAAGCATCTAGAAGAGGAGTTAGGATTGTATGGAACGCTGAGCCTAGTAAACTTGGTAGAAAAGAATGGAAAAGAAAGAGTACTAGAAGAAGCTTACAGGAGATGTGTTTTATCGTATAACTCGGAGAGTGTTGCATACGTTACCTTTGATTTTCACGATAAGTGGTACGTGTGACGTATGAAGCTAACATGACTTTATTGGTATCATTATGGAAATATGATTTTTGAAACTTTTGTAACAAATGTGACAAACTATTCTAGCCGAGGATTAAAATTTGATAACGTAAGGCTGCTAACTGAAAGTGTCGCGGATATAATAAAAAACATGGCTTATTGTTGGGTTGACTCTTACGGGATGGTGATGAAGCAAAATGGAACGTTTCGTGTCAACTGTGTTGATTGCTTAGACAGAACTAATGTTGTTCAGGTAACATGAAATGATTCGTGGTTAACTTTAATTTTAGCTTATTTTGTCCATTATAGCGAGTACTTATCCTATAATAATATTTTTTGAGCAGAGTTTTCTGGCAAAGGAAGTTCTTACTATACAACTCAGCAAAATTGGCTTGCTTCTACCGGAAGTCGGGTTATCAGACACCATTCGGAAAAAGTTTTTAGAAGTATGGGCTAACAACGGAGACATTATAAGTAAACAATATGCTGGAACTAACGCACTGAAAGTAATAATATTACTATGGAGTGAATAGCTAAACAATTTCAATTCAAATCAAATTTCGGCAAACATAATACAGCGATTATTTACTTATTATATGTACCTAGGGTGATTTTACCCGAACTGGAGAAAGAAGGTTTGCTGGAGTAATGCGAGATGGAATGAATTCTGCGAATAGATATTTAAATAATCGGCTAAAGGATGGAACACGCCAGGCTTGTATTGACTTAATATTAGGTAAATAATAGCATGAAGTGCAGATTTAAAGCGTTTCAATACCCCGCTTAGCATTTGTCATGCTATATTGCGAATTGCTAATATTAATATCATTTTTTCTAGGAATACGAAGCAGTGTTACAGAAGAAGAGCTCACTTTGGGAAAAGAGGCAGTGGATGAAAAGGATATTACAACAGAGCTCATAATGCAAACGATTGAAGATGTTCGGCATTGCTTGGTTCCACCCCAAAGCATTGTTGTGGGGTCATGGGGTCTTGTAAACGCAAAGTGAGTCCAATTATTATCAGGTTCAATAAATTTTTTTAGATATATATGTTTGATATTATGACGATTTTTTTCAATAGAACCAATGAGATTGGATCCGTTGATATTGACACTATATTGGTACTGACGGAGAGTGAGTGTATAGTAGCAATGTAAGCTAATTTTTCTAGTTTATTTTAACTACTAGTACTATTTTTTAAGTCCGTCAATATCTTATTTCTTGATCTTAAGGGAACTAATTAATCAGTCAGTGCAATATGCCAAATTGTTTTCTTATAGTTATGACTGGAGCCTCGATACAATAGCAAGCTCAACTAAAATTAATTTGAGTGGTATTACATCTCTGGAATTGGCTAGCGAGCCAATTCCGCAACAAAGTGGAGGCAGTGTGTGGGGACTGTTCCATGCTTCTAACAGTGGTTCTCAAGCTTATGTCCCATCATTGAAACTTTATTTTATAGGTGAAGATGAATCAAAGGATCATTTTCATTTCCGATCTTCCAACTTAAGATTCTTTAATAACTGTCTTACCCACATTGGTCATCCAGACGAGATGATAGGTGATTTATTTATTTGAATTTGTGAAATATTTTACTTACATACCTACATTATTTAAATTTTATTGTTAACGAAGCCCAATTTTGTCATTTACATTTTCCAGAGGCTCTAAAAATGCTTGCAGAAACAGTTAAAGCAGCAATATTTTCACATTCCAAGAAAGTGGTGCAGGTTGTTCAGGCGGCTACACCTGCTATCACAAAAAATAGCCAGAGAGGAGGTCCTGGAATCAATGCATGGATTCCTCGTTGGAATACAGGCACTTCAGCATCTGCATCAACTCAAGACACATCTGAAAATCTAAGCAAAAGTAAGAATCCAGTTTATTCACTCATTTGTACAACATATGTACATATTACACCTATCGATTTATTGACAATTGCACTTGCGAATCTTTCTAGAACTTACTCCATCGTCGATGCAACGGTTTACGCCAAACTTCCTAAAGAAAAAAAGAACAAACGCACAAAATATTGAAGACGAGGTATATTATGTTCATCCTTTAGTAGTTATTCTATATAAAATCTACTGTTTGTGTCTCGGAACAAATCGCCATTGCCATTTATCGTTTATAGGATGGTACTATCAAGACGGACGGAATTTCTTCTAGGGAAGCAATTCAACCTTTACCACTACCACGGCCATTAAAAGTCGCGGAATCCTTAATCAACCCAAATAGTGATCACACTAGTTTGTCTATGACCTCTCACTTCCTAGCTCGAACTCCAATGGAACCGTGCTCAACTATGATTCACGAAGGTTTAGTAGATTTATTCCTACCAAGTTGTGGAATAGTCTCAGTTCCGTTTCGAAGTACACCTATTTTACCAATTGGTGTTACACAAGAAGTATTAATAGATGAAGCTAAAACTAGTCCGGGATTGTCTCCAGTAACTCCACTTATGGAAGCTGCTAGTCAAGACGTTACTCCCACATCTACAGACACAAATCCTTCCTTGCGATTGCATATTCCCCAAGATTTGCTGCAACGGCATAGATTTTCTCTTCCTACTAACAGTTTAGGTTTAACAATTAATAGTCCGGTCGCACATAACAGTAGATCAGCAACGCCTGAAATTAGAATTACTGAGGAGCCCCTTCAGAATGCTCCTATTCGTCCCGATCTCCTAACAGGTAGTTCCTTCTTGTCCGCTGCCACTAATCAAAAACGTATGAGCCGCTCTTCTGAAGACATTAATAAAGTGGCACCGAGCTCATCTACCACGAAACTATTCAATACTTCCTTCATTAATAAGATGCCAGTCACTTTAAAGAACAAACTGGTTCCTTCATTACCTCAGGATAGCCGCTCTACATCTGACCAAGATATATTCTCTAGTTTGGTTCATATGAAAGGCTCTCATAGTGAAAGTGCGATCAAGGATGGAAATGATAACCAAACTCCAAAACGAGACGTAGTGTTTGCTCCACTAGGAAAACTAGCCAGGGGCATGCAGAGCATCGGGGTCAACTATTTAGACCCTAGAAAGCTGCGAGATACGTTAAGGCAACCACGACAAGAAAATATTCCTCAGGAAGATCCTGAGATCTTGGAATTAATGAAGACAACAAAATCTCGTATTATTGATGTGTAGTTATCCATTTTTTGTTTGAATCTTAGGTGCTTTTTAGATTTGAGTCACCTTGTAATTATTTATTTCTACAGGGTTATTGAGTACTTTGCTGTAATAATTTAGTTGAATTTGTAGATTTTTTAGTTTAATTATCGAGTAGGATGTTCGGTTTCACATTTTAGAAACATTTTTAAAATCACTAATTAGAATGGCTGCACTTTCGACCATTTCAGTATATATATATATATATCTAGTCACTCAGCGTCTTTTCTACTCACAACACGAGCATGCCTATGCCTAGGTAACTTTTGTCACCCCTTTGATAGAAATCTAAACTAGTGCAACATAAAGTTAGATTTTCCAAAATAGTTTGTATTCTCTATTTATATCTGCACAAAGCTCATCTAAACTTGTACTGTTGTTTAGTAATAAGTAATATTATATTTAATAATCTACGGAGACGAAAATTCTGGCAAAATGGCACATTCCATTCACAGTAGTGAACTGATCTATAGGGTAGTAAGGGGCATCTCTTATTAAACGGCTCTGTTGCCAGTTTATACCGGATAGATTTATGGCTGATGCAACAAAGTGAATAATTTTAACATGAATTTAGCACAATTATGCCACTGACTGTTCCGAAACAACGACAAAAATATTTTGGAATCCATGTGACCTTAAATGGGGAAAATTGTAGTTTCGAGTTAGTCGGTATATTTTCTCTACTATATGGTAATAGGTTATGTACGTCGTTCGTTACAAGAAAAGTCCAGATTTTACCGTGCATTATTATCACAAACAGTTGTAACAGCATATTTAATAGACTACTTAAACTTTGTAATTGAAACTCGTGCGGTATATATTCCTTACTTGTTCTAGCTCAGGAGTTTAAAAAAAGTTCTCATAAAATCTTTGAGAGTTTGGCCCCATGACATATGTAGGTGAATAAATTTAGGATGATGATATTAATGATAACCTCCAAGTAGCCAGTAACTAACAAAAACGCCTGTATAGTTGTGCTTCGTGACTGTTAAAAAGGGTAAAGAGTAAACCAACGTACCCACACTTTAGAGATTAAACTCCGGTAGAAATGCATTTCGCAACAGTTACGGTTTAGCTTTGAGCAGGGAAAGTAACTTGTACAACTTTTCTAGATTATGCAATGAAGGCTTGTGATACTTTGTATGGGATTTACAACTCTTTTCTTTTTTATGTTCAGTCACATTTTCCATGTAGGTAGATAATTTTGATTACCGAAAGTTAAATGTAAGCAATTGCAGGTATCCACATATAGCTCATAAAAGAAAACCATTTAGCTACGTATTTTATATTTGCTACCAAAGAACGAGAATTTCTATTCGCCGCGGAGTGTATGGGTAGTAAACCTGAAAGCCTGTAAAAATCATATGCAGTAATGTGCATCTTTCCAAACCTTAGTGTGTGCGAAAGTGACAATTTTATTTTCCGAGACATTCATGCCAAAGAAGCTAACGTATCAGCGTTGTCAATCCAATTACCAAAAAAGTAATCTAATATAGGAGAAAATTTAATGAATGGCGAATACTAGCTTGGTAGTAGGTTGAACGTTCTTCTAGTAAAAAGTTCTTCGGTCTATTCTCATAGTGCCCCAGTTAATACGGAGTACTTTTCTTCGAACCATGTGTAGTATTATAAAATTATTTCCTTTAAAAATGGAGTGATACCCATATTTATAAGCATGTATGTAGCTAGTGTTGTAAGAATGTTCTATAGTAATACGTAATATGACTATTTCTTGTAGGCACGCTTTGCGCAATGCCCCACGACTAGGTACGTTTTTAAATTGCACAGAAAATCGTCAAGTCGTACGTCATGCAAACGTGCTTGTTAGTTGTAAGATGATTGTGTTTTTTAAATAAGTTATGAAAGTTTTGTGTTTTCTTTTGAAGTATTTTTGCGTCATTCCGCGAGAAAAAAAAGTTTTGGGAGTATTACGGGGGTGAAAATTCATGATGATAGTTTTTAAGTAGAGATTCT
Organism: Acrocyrtus sp. NNG-2020; assembly: GCA_027744115.1. Classification (NCBI taxonomy): domain Eukaryota; kingdom Metazoa; phylum Arthropoda; class Collembola; order Entomobryomorpha; family Entomobryidae; genus Acrocyrtus; species Acrocyrtus sp. NNG-2020. The sequence continues at coordinate 22,078 of JAHZND010004078.1, read as the reverse complement.
TTACGGGTTAAAAAGTTATATTGAATGGGTTAGAAGTTGACGGGTTCTTCATCATCACTTCTGTAATGGATTTTCTCATTTTAGTCTTTATTGTGCATTGTACTGGTGAGGAATTTTTAGCTGGTTATATTATATAATATAGTGAATTTTAATTGTCTTGTGAGTAACAATAAACTGAAATCACCAATTTCCACTTGTCAAAATTATTTTCTGTTTCATACTGCGAGTCCTGTCGCCATTTGGCTCAATCAGCACTTGAGGAGTGAGAGCAGCCTGGAAAAGGTAACTAATACCTACAAAGGCGTAGGCAAATGGAACTCTCGCTGGGGCATTATGATTTCCTTGTTAATAACAGCTTAATATACGTACATACCCCAAAAATGTTTCCCCGTTGTGTAAAAAGGCGATGAAAAATGATACGAAGATCATGGGCGTTAGTAATAATTATATCGAAGTATTGCTGTTTCTTCAAAGGCATACAATAATAGGAATCCTAATTATATGGCAACTAAGGCATATATTGTCGAGTATCCAAATAAACCTTAGAGCAAAGAACACTAGTTCAATTTAAAAACCAACAGTAAAGACAGTATTTTTTTAATCTGTTCACCGCAATTTTCAGCGATTTTGAAGATCAAAGTTGTACGGTAAATCGGTACAAATTGGTACTTGTGATGATACGTATAGGTACTTGCGCTTTTAATAATGTTACTCTAGATTCCATGGGAAAATAATGAAAACGATGAGAACAAAGAGAAACATAAATGTTATGCTATACTACACTCATACATAATGTTTAATTTTTAACTTTCTTTCAGGATTCATAACATTTTAGTTCCATACTACGAAATTGTATTAGTTCAATAATACAAAGTAAATTCCATGTTTTATCAGTTCAATACTCACTATTTATAAATACATACTTTTATAATAATACTTGTGACCAGCTAAAAGACGACTAAAAATGGAAACAAGTAGTCAAGGAAAACTTTTTAGAGGAAACGCAAACATATTGAGGGTAAAGGGTAAGAGAGTTATACAGACGGTTATACCACTTTGTTCACAATTAAGTGATTTTGGCAATTAGTTTGCCAGTTTTACCAATGTTAGTCATTGCTAGCTACATTCTTAAATGTAGTACTTTTCTGCTACTACCATTCATGCTTGTTGTGTTTTTTGGATGCAGCTTCGTCCTTCGACTTACCTCCCGAGCGAGTGATGTAAAAAGCTAGCTGTTGGGGGATAACTGCAGTAATACAGACAATAATTTCCAGAATCCATTTATAATGTTTAAGTTCTCTATAATTTGAGTGTGTTTTTGCTCCACATCCTTAAAATGTGTTAATTGTTCCATTAAAAAATAATTCCAGTGAAGGAATGGAATAGCAATGTATGTGCAATACTGGAGAAAGTAATAATTTCTTTAATGTGATAAACATATAGGTTGTTTGTAGGGAGCCTTGGATGTTTTATATTTTAGCAACCTCAAAACCTTCAAACACAAGGTTGCGCATTACGAGACTTCATGAGCTTAGATATACAGTTCTAGTACTGGCATCGCAGCATATCCACTCTCCCATTGCCCAACTCGTATGACTTCACACCATGATCTGTCAGCGTTGGACAGCGAAGACCGTCGGGGCAGCGACATTTGCGATTCACTAAAAACTCAGGTCCTTTCTCGCTAAGTGTTTTGCAAGTGTCCCCAATTTGGCAAATCGGCAACTGCAAGTAAAACGGAAGTAATAATGTTAAAACTTTTATTAATTAGTGTAAAAAAGCACGGTGACAGGAGCAAGGAGGAATGTATTGGCAACAAGTGAGCTATCATGTAACCTGCCAAGGCTGGCTTCTGTAATAAAACTCTTCTACTAAGCAACAACACTTCATTAGCACTACAAATGTACACCTGATAGTGGATAATTACGGATTCCACTAACTTCGTTTATGTGTTTGTTGGTATTGGTAAGTCAAAGTTCTATCTAAAGAGGATACCTAAGGATTCCACACTAAATGGGAGATCTGTTTATGTACAAGATTTGCTGTAACTCTACTAAAAAAAGCTAGGTTAATCACGAAACCAATTCAACCCGCCCACTATTTCATCATTTACCTCTGGTTAACCTATAGTTGCTAAAAGTAAAATTGGTTTATTTTTAAAAAACTTATCTTGTAGCCATTATGTATTATGTAATGGAAGCCAGATTGCTGCAATGCTATGGCAATATAAGCTTTATTATATTCTCATATCTCTACATACGTGAGCACACGTGTAGTAAAACTCAACGGATTCTGTGTCTGGATCAGGTTCATCCCAATTTTGGTTAGCAAGTACGTAATTGAAGTCTTCCGGGCAGACACAGTGAAGTCGATCATTTTTCGCATATAACTCTTCGGTCCCTTTGGTGTATATCAGTCGGCTAGAGTAGGCTGTTTGAGTTGGCTCACATGTTGTCAACGTTGGTGGCTTTTCGCAAAACTGAAATTGTATTCACAAGCAATTAATTCACTTTAACTTCAAGAATTTCATTACAGCCTCGGATGAAGTGTGCCTCTTATTTAGGGCTATTCAAATATACATTTTTAAATTGAAAATGTTTGTTTATCCTAACGGCTTTTCATAGTTCAGTCGGAAATTTGAAAAAGTGTGAAAATCTCGTTTTTAGATTTCTTTTATTTAATAATAGCGCAGTTGTTCATGTCTCCGCATTCGTCAGCAAAAATGAGTTTGCTACTCCTAGTTTCATTCCATTCCCTTTCTACAGGCTGCAAGCAAAGACTCCATTCCTCAAAGATAATCTAGTTGGAACTCGAGAAATGTTGTGTAAATTTCCAAGTGTAATTTAATCTATTTGCTTTCCTTACGCAGTCACCATGTACCTCACGCACATAGTGTTTTATCAGTCTTCTACTAATGGCGAGAAACCTGGAAAAAAGCATAATTTTCTGAATAACAAGGTGGAAAACCTTGTGAAAAGAGAATGTATCAAGTTGCCCCCAAAGTAGCTATGACGAGTGCAATAGATTTGGTTCTCCAATATGTGGAATTATTTGCACGAATTCCAGCCTTCACTGCAAAATATGGAATTTAAAGTGACTGCATAATGTATTCTGAATGTTTTGGTCTCGCTTCACAGACACCCTTTGTCCAACTTAATGTAGCCTTGTTTCCAAACGTCATTGTTGTATCTTGAATTGCGCAACAATGAAAGCTGGTAAATCTTTGCTTGAGCCTTTCAAACTTGAATTTTATTTTTTTAGTGTATATTTTTGAAAATAAAATCGGCTGCTAACTTGCATTTTTTTCTTAGCTACTTGCTGCTTTCTCCATTGTCCTTTCTCTGTGAATTGAAAAATGTGGTAACCCAACCACAAAAAACCGATGATGAGAATAAGCAACACCACTTGTTCTGCTGATGCAACTGAGATTGTTCATACTGCTGCTTCCAAGCCTCACAACCGCCATGAATATAAATTGCTAAAATACATTCTCGTCATTTGAACAAAACAAGCTCTTATTACCACCACCACCTCATGACTATAAAACTTTCCTGCTTAGCAGTGGGGCAAACAATGGCACATCTCTTTAGAACTGAAATAGAAGCATGGAACAAATTTTTATTAAGAAACAAGCAGGTTTTATGGTAAAATCCTAGGTAAAGACAGCAAGATGAGGATTACTTTGAGTGGAAAGGAGAAATCAGTTGCGATGTTTCAATGTCGAGTGTATTTCTAAGGGCAAAGGATACCTCGCCAATGCCTCCTTTATTTTGCATGCAGAGCAAATTGATAAAATGATCACGTACACCCACTGAAAAGATCAGATTGCAGGTTTGTGCCAAGAGATCTGTGCAATCCTGTTTGATGATGATGACTAAATATATTTAGCCAAGTTGAAGTATTATGCATAAAATATTTAAAGCTGTCGCAGAGTAACTTTTTCTTCCTGAAAGAAAGTCAGGCGTTTTCTTTCGCCGGCATCAATCACTGAAGGGATACCACGTGGGAAGGAGCTACAGTTACAGTGAATAATGGGAATGAATATTGCATACAAATTTGCCATTTCGTAGCTGTCTTTGCTTCCTACATTTTGCTAGACGTATTTTTAGCCCTCATTTTGGAAAAAACAATGTCCCTTTTTTGGTTGCGTATTTTTTCAAAAACGGCTACTGAAAAATACACACTATCCCTTTTAAAAAATTGTTTATGAGAACCTTGCTCCTGTTACAACCAAGAAATATGCTAAAAAATTCAATATTACTCCTACACAACGCTTATAAAAACGTATGATATTACTATTACATTGAAAAGAAAGACTGTTCAATTAATCAACAGATCAACAGGCTACGCTAGTCTTTCTCTCTCCAGACATAAATATTATTTACATAAATGTTTGTAAATTTGAAGCAAATCCGATTTTCCTCCCAACCGGGCGACTTAACAGAAACAGGAGAGTTGGTAATCATAAGTTTAGATTTATTTTGCGTGCATACATAGTCCCTCTAGCTGCATATTATTATGCTAAAGACACTTGTCATACCTGACAGTTGGCAACTCTCTGTTCCTAACAATTGCACAGTGTGGGGTGGCTTGAGAAACATTTTCCATTAATGCTACCTTGAGCTACGGGTATGCCAACGAATATGCTCAATATATGTAACTATATACCTGAGTATATTGCGCAAAACTTTTTTTTTGTTTTCTGCTTTTCTGATACTTATGGTAAGTTATGGCACACTTTTCAATTCAATTCGTTACTCAAAAGATCTCTGTAAATCCGCTTCACACCTTATAACAATACTGTGAGTACCTATCTGCATTTATCGTTTGTAAACACACAGTCCCACTTATATCACTATGGAATTGCTGTAGTTGTTTGTTTGAACCCCAGGTATTTAGTGCTTACGTGGAACTGTCGGCAATTTTATATTTTCTGCCAAGTTTGCACAACAGTTCGACTAACTGATTCATTCATTGGAATGGATAGGTGGGAATGGATAAAGACGTAAAAGCTGCTACTACATCCTGCCTCTTTCCATTCTTATAATAGACAAGTGATGAAAAATAAGCAAATTGTTTAACTTTATTGCTGTTGTGCTCTCTAGTCCCTTCAATGAGAATCGATTTCTAGTTGAACTAGAGCAAAAGCAGTGGCGCCAGCTCAATACATGCATCAGTATTCTTTGGCAAAAAAATTCAAAGCACACAAACGCCTACACAAAAAATTCTACACAAATTTTTTAACAAACTAACATAAGCACTACAACCTTCTCACTCTCATGTCTTCTTTCTGTGCTCAGAATTCGATTTTTATGATGACGCATTACTGAAAACAGAACGGAAACGTCTTAATATGATTTCCCTATCAAAGTTATGTACTTGTAAGTCATGTAGTTCTAGTGCCTTGCTTCCTGTTGTGTGGGATGTTTTTAAATTGGCACTAGAACTACATGACTTCTCAGAGTTTTCTCCATTGTTAATTAAAATTTGAGTTCTAGCAATTACAGTTTTCCTTGTCATGCTTCTGGGAAAAGTTTATATATTTTTACCTCTCTCCATTGCCCCATTTTTCTTGTGGATCATTTTTGTGCAATTTCTTTCTTATACAATATTTCAAACAACTCTTCTTGTGTTCCCTCCAGAGGATGTGATATATTATTGGTGCCATCGGGTCTAAAAAACTTTTGATGTGCAGCAAATCTAAACAGCATTGACATATGACACAATCACAAACTGAGTACCGCTCTTATTATATAGAAGGTAGTGTATATTGGATATAGCTCCTTTTACATTTTACAACAGAGCAAATCAGCAGTAAAAATAAGTTGACCTAACAAAACTCACATTCTGTCACATCCAGGTACATCTTACTCATATTTTCCTGACGGTATCGGACATCGCGTTCTTTATCGAATTGAATGGGCAGTTTTTATTGGAAATGAAAAACTCTGACAGATTTCGTTTTCTATATGTGACACCTTTACAGCACAGCGATGTAATTTTAGCAAACAAATATTAAGACTATGCTAGGCGGGGAGTGTGCACGGAGAAAAACAGAAAGTCTGACTTGGTGTGATAAATGCGCCTAAAAAGGTTTCATTTTTTAAGTATACTAATATAGAAATTTGCAAGAAATAATCGTATGCAACTTTTTGCGGCCAGAAAATTCTGAGCGCACAATTTCTGTAGTGTTGTCTGGTAGAGAGATTGACTTGAGGTGAGTATATAAAAAATAGATGGCGAGTGGAGGTGTTTCCACGTAAGAAGCAATTATGGTAGTCTAGAGTCAAATGAAATTGGAATTGACGCCAAAGCAGATTCTTATTCGTTAGTAAGATTATATTTACTAATAATACCTCTCGACAAGCTTCTACGAATCCTGGTAAACCCACTTGATCTGAAACTCACCTTCGTATTGTGTAGAAATGGGTTGAAAGCAAAGTGTCATTTAATATCCAATTTTTCGGTCGCAGCCATGAGAAACCTTACGGCGTTTTAAATAAGCCTACGAAATCCGAAATCCTTAGAACTCTTCGTTACTTCAATCTACTGAAGTAGAAAGGGTTTGGAAAATCTCGCTTTCCGGAAACGGTATAGAGAAGTTATGCCACATACAAATGTAGACTTTCTTATATGCTGGAATTGTAAGCCACAAATTTCTAACAAGCATGTGGGAGTGGTGGAATTAATATTGCATTTATATTGCTGCTACAACAGATATATCATTTAATAAAAATACTTTGTCTCCGTTTTAATGATTAAGTATGTACGTAAGTTTTCACTATTCTCATCTATTCCATACTAAAAAGTGAAAATGCTTGGAAATTGTGGTGGCGTGTGGGTAGTTTATTAATACCTCCACAGAACAGGGATTACGTTCATCAAAAATTTTACGCTTCAAGCCATTTAAGTGGCAAGTATATATAATAGGAGCACCAAAGGAATATTATGCGTAGGAAGATGAATCAGACGGACTTAAAAGAAAGCAAACAATTAGCAAGTATTATTTTAAAAGTAAATCTACTGCTTCAGTTCAGACACGACGCACTTACAAATAACCTATCTCAGCGACTGATATTTAAACTGATTTGAAATAGAGATTGCAATGTTACTATGAGGAAAAAGTTTTCAAATGCTTTATGCTAAGGCTTTTTAAGTAAATTGATATTTAGAGATTTTCGGGCGATTTTAAACCAGGGACTGGGTAGTTCAGTTAGATTTTCTAGCTTGTGACAAAAATGGGCATAGTAAGAAGCATGGTGAAAATTAGCATCACCCTTTCCTATGATTTTCTAAAAAGCACTATAGCAAACGAAAGAATATTTTAAAGTGAATGCAATACGGGAGCTAGAGGAAATAGAGAATGTAAAAATAACCTTGTACTGATCCGATCCTTGTGTAATTGAATGGCCATCATCAGAGTCCCAAGTCATGGGACAAGATGAGAATCCGCTTTGACAAGCACACAGTTGCTGATGGTTAATTCCTCGCGCATTGGCTTGTAAGTATCCGCAAATGGACTCAGTAGAGCAAGGAGGCAGTTTCATTGTCTGAAAACGAGCCATAATTTAATCAGTATTGCCTACTTTATGAATGAGAAGCCATTGAAAGTATGGATTTCTGAGATTTTGCAACGGTCAACTGCTGAACAAGTAATGCATGAATTGAAAGGGGGCAAACCATTGACACAAGATGGATTATCTGAATGAGAATATTCTTTTCAGTACTTCTCACAATTCTTTGATAGCATCGTGATGGCAATTTTTTAGGTTTCTAATTACGAAACAATGATGTCCGGGGTATGCGCATTTTATTTTTATACTTAGGTATATTACGTATCCAAATGTAGACTATACTGTACTATATAGTGGAACATTAGTTTGTCCAGTCAAAGGAATTTTGTAGAGATGAAAAGAGGACTTACAAATTATTTGCATGCTAGTAATGAGTTTCTCAGATGTAGAGCTTACCCTTCCATCCAGTTTATACGATATCTCATTTGTCTCAATGTAAGATCTTGCTTCCGCTGGCTCATCAAAGATAGTCATCAGTACGTAGAAAGTTAACCTTAAAACTCGAGTCAAAATCATCTTTTGTTGCTAATATGAGAGTGACGTTTTGACGTGAATGAAGAAGAAAGCCTTGAAGCAACTGGATTGCAAAGCAGCTCTAAATTGTTCTAATTTGGGTTAGGCTGAAAAGGTAAAAAACAAAGGCCATCAATCATAAATGCACGTCGATTTTTATTCAGGACTATTAGTTTGCAGCTATCAACGAACGCTTAGTCGCTCATTACCCCGTGTAGCAAGTTTACTAATATTTGATAGCTTAATACCTCTAGTTTGAAGGAAATTAGATTATCCTAAATCAATTTTTTGAAATAACTACATAATAATATGGCTTTTGACTTAGGTATGCTGAGTTTTACATTTCGTAACTAGTTCACTTACTGCCAGCCCTACTTAACAAAATCAATCTCCTTAATCATGTAAACTCCCCCTTTGGTTTTACTTCGTAGAATGAGCACTGAGCATAGTATTCTTTCCTAATAAACAGTATTTTTGTTTGTGAAGTGAGTTAGCTTATTTAATAAAAAATTACCACAACAAGCATGAACACAGATATGAGAAACTCAATTTTTCAGCAATATCAGCTACTCATTGCTTAAGGTTTTTCCAATAGAGACACTCTGCTACGTTGGGAAAGAAATACATGATACACAGAAATGGATGGAAATTTTTACGACGGCTGATGAATATTTTGGAGATGGTGCTGTAGTTCCAAATTGCGTGGTGATTTGCCTAGGCAAGACATTATGTAGGTAGATATGATATTTCGACAGAATGCGTCAGTTAAAAGTTAATTAAAGTTAATTTTATTTCATGACTTTCCATTTAGCAATTTATTAACTTGAACGGCAATTTCTTAAAACTTGAGTTGCATCTTAAATATAAATATGCATCATAAATGCCTATATAGGGGACACTGGGAGCTAGGGGGAAACGTGAGACTTTAGTGCAATTCTAATTTTTAAGACATCATAAAAGATTAATAATTTCAAAGATGGCTTACCAAAAGTTTCGACTTTCGTGTTAAATTCTACTTCAGGCTGCAAAATTTTTTTAGTTCTCAGGTTTCAGTCCAGAAGAGTCTTCAAAATGTTGCTAAATAGACAAAATATGTACAATACAGAAAGATAGTTATCACTGCTTCGCCGTTTACGATGTACCCCTAAACTTTGTTGGAGACAGTATGAGTATGTAAAAGAAGTGTGAAAGTGAAATCACCGACCGGTTGCATGATAAGAACACCTTGGCGTTGGTGTGTGGAATGAGGAACAAACGGTGATAGTGTCTGGACTTTATTGAAGACATTCCTCTGGAAAAATGATTTGCGAACAGAAGCAGCCTCTTCAAGCAAAGACTTGCTCTACGACACGTTGCTCTCCCGGTGAAAGGCTACACACTACATTAGTCCGCCCAATGCTCACAACCTCCAGCTATATGAAACGCCATAAATAGATTTGATATTTTCATCATGAAGTATCCCCATACCAGTTATTCACAAAGGGATTTAACATTAGAGTTTAGCATTAGAATTTAACATTAGAGTTTAGCATTGGAGTTTAACATTAAAGTTTAGCAGTAGAATTTAACATGAGAGTTTAACATTAGAATTTTAGAGTTTAGCATTCGAATTTAACATTAGAGTTTAACATTGGAGTTTAACATTAGAGTTTAGCATTGAAATTTAGCATTAGAGTTTTGCATGGGAATTTAACTTTAGATTTTAGCATGGGAATTTAACATTAGGTGTTCAGCATTCGAATTTAACATTAGAGTTTAGCATTCGAATTAAGGATTCGAGTTTAGCATTCGAATTAAGGATTCGAGTTTAGCATTCGAATTAAGGATTCGAGTGTAGCATTGAAATTTAGCATTAGAATTTTGCATGGGAATTTAACATTAGAGTAGAGCAGTAGGATTTAGGATTCGAGTTTAGCATTGGAATTTAACATTAGAGTTTAGCATTCGAATTAAGGATTCGAGTTTAGCATTCCAATTTAGCATTAGAGTTTAGCATTAGAATTTAACATTAGCGTTTAGCATTGGAATTTAACATTAGAGTATAGCATTAGGATTTAGCATTAGAGTTTAGCATTAGAATTTATCATTAGGGTTTAGCATTCGAAGTTAGCATTAAAGTTTAGCATTAGAATTTAACATTAAATTTTAGCATTGGAATTTAACATTAGATTTTAGCATTGGAATTTAGCATTAGAGTTTAGCATTAGAATTTAACATTAGCGTTTAGCATTGAAATTTAACATTAGAGTATAGCATTAGGATTTAGCATAGGAGTTTAGCATTAGAATTTATCATTAGGGTTTAGCATGAGAATTTAACACTAGAGTTTAGCATTGGAGTTTAACATTAGAGTTTAGCAGTAGAATTTAGCATTAGCGTTTGTATAGGGTATCATGATTCTCAACAGAACACATTGTAACATGCAGTTTTTTTAAAGATATAAACTATATCTGTGGCTATTTATAATTTAAAATTTGAAAGAGACAGTACTCCAAAACTTAATTTCACTATGATGAGCAACCTACTTTCTCGAGAGCCCCTTCCTCCTGGGTTTAGGTATAGTTCTGTAAGCCTGTATGTGACTGATTTTTACTAAACTAACTAAGTAACTTGAACTTTATTTGTAGGAAACTGAAAACCTCAGAAAAAATTTGTAAAACACAAAAATAAAACAATTGAGACAAACCACTGATTTAATTAGTGGGGTGATTATGTATTCTTCTGTGCAGATAAATTAAATCTGGAATGAAATATTGACAACAACTGCTAATTCGGATATCTTGAGCGTTTATAACCTTATAATGAACCGTTATGTATATTTCATGAAATAAAGTCAGACAACTAGATTATATTTGTTAATATTTAGGATTTATTGCTGAAATTACAAAAGGTTCTTTGTGTTTGTTAGATTTAGCACGATGCATAATTTATGCGAAAAACTCTGCTGTATGTGAAACAACGACGAATATAAGTAAGTAATGTTATTGTATATTAGGTACAAACGGTGAGTATTATTTCTTATTTCGTATTTGTTAGTGTTTTTCGGCCTTTCCGTTACATAGAATAAAAAGCATAATCTAACATAAACGAATTGAAGCTAGTTATATATAGTTACATTTATCTATTAACTATTAATGCAGTAGAGAAATTCCGTAATCTTGAAATGGTACGCAAAGAACTTTAGATTTTCGGAGCAGGAGCAACAACGACGTAACAATAGTTAATGAAAACTCACACTGGACTTATTCTGCATGATACCGCCTTTTTATCGCAACTTAATGGTTTTGTACAGCCTGCAAGACTAATAAATTATTACATTTGTAAAAACAATATACAATATTGCAATCAACTGCCTTGATTGTTTACGCAACTTGGTAAGTGATTGCATGAAACATTACAAATTGTAAAATTGAAGAATTTGCGGAAAGAACGTTTATAGAAAAGGTGTACTAGTGATAGAGATCAATACAATATACACTGATACTGATTTTAGCATTTAGTAGGGAAAACAGTAGTATAAAATGTCGTATTTAATTTGATCTTGTGGGATTCAAGATTCAGAGGTTTCAGGTAAATTAAAAGTATAAGTATGCAGAAGAATACGTCTGCAATGATTATTTTTGCTCTACTACAATAAGGTATGTTGAATTGCAAAATGTAGATATACATATTACAAATGACAAATGCACGTTAAATCTAGATGTAATTTAAGGAAGGTACAATGCATCAGGAGATGAGTTTTAGCAGGTTGGCAGAATACTGAGGAATTAATACTGATGATTAAGACTCCGTAGCTTCTCAGCTCTAACTTTGTAAGACAGCGGTGGAGGGACACAATTTTGAAACCGACAGTATGCTTCTTCAATTTCACCAGTAGTTAGAGCAAACATGTTTTTTGCACCAAGTACTTCTTTGCTGTTTGATGCAACCTGTAGAAAAATGATTTCATTCTATGATTCTATAATATAAGAACAACAGCACACCTTCAAATTAAATGCCTTAAAAATTGTCACCTTTTTCAGACGTTTCGCTTCAAGTTCACTTGCTTGGACTAATATTTCAGAGACACTATTGAACTGATCATCCTTCCTTTTCTGTAAGCCCCATGAGTAAATAATCATATACCTAATAATTTATGTGAAATGTTCAGCTATATTTTCAAATGCTACCTGGAATGCAGGAATGCATGTTTCCGGATTTGCAGCTCTTGTATCCAAAAGTCTGATAATAGGACTTGTTGTTGGATAGTGTTCTCTTCGAACAATGAAAGCCAAGTCCATCATTTGCGATACGATTTCGTAGGCGAGAAAGGAAAGCACGTCATAAAAGTTGGCACTCATTTTCAGCTCCGACCGAGTGTTCACAGTGACCCAGTCCTGCAAGTTGCCAGCTTTACGGGCAAAGGAGACAGACCTAGCCTTTGAATATGCGTAATATTTAGGATAATTAACTTTTTGATAAAGCTTATCCGCGCGAAGAGCTTTTTCTACTTTCGTTTGCTCGGTTGAATTCTCGGTTGAGTCTAACAGTCTAGTATATTCTCCAGATTCATCCATTCTATCAAGAATAGAACGGATTTCTTCAAGATAAGATTTAGCAGGAGCAACCACTCCCTGACTAATTTGGTTCATTCTCAAAAGTTTTTGTTGCTGATCCTTGGTGGCTTAAAAATCAAAATTAAAACAAGAATTTATTACATATAATTGAAAACTTGCTATTCTGTGGTATCATAATCAATTAAACTATTTATAACTTATTACAAGTCTTGAAACTTACCGAAATATTTTAAAAGTCGAACTAGTCTGGATCTTTCTTTCCGAATGGCAAAGATCGATTCGTGAAGTCCTAGGATTTTTGAACCACTAATGGCAGCAATCGAATCGCAAACGTACACAAATCCTTGTAGCTCCTGCTTCAAAATTGATTCCATCAATTGGATAGATTCATCTAGTGGACTACAACTGTCTCCAAAAGCGTGCATCATATTCCTTAAGTCTAAAAATATTATATTGTTAGATCTTGCTATTAATAATAACTATTAAAATTGCAGTTTCCATTTTACAATATGCTTCTTTTATAACCAATTATTAGCAGCTTCCATTTTACAATATGCTTCTTTTATAACCAATTATTAGCAGCTTCCATTTTACAATATGCTTCTTTTATAACCAATTATTAGCAGCTTTCTCTCATACCAGATTCTAGCGATATTTTTTTAACAATCCCAGTCGCCGCAATATCCACACTAACAGCTTGTTTCTTCGGCTCTTTGTCTTTACTATTGACTCGAGAGCGTTTGACCCCGATGCTGACATTGGGGGAAGCACCACTGGTCAAACTGCTGGACGCTAACTTAATCTGCGGAACTGTATGAACTTTCACGGAACTCACAGAAGACACGCTCACAATAGGTGCTGCGGGTACCGTAGTATTTGGTACAACACTAGTTAACGTTTGATACATGGTAACTAACTTCGCTTATCACAACCACATGATAGGAAAACAGCACAATTGAACACTTTGCTTCTTATTTTCAGTCTTAATTATTTTTGTAATACTGATCACATCCACCGCAATTTCTAAACCGCCAACTGCTACTCGTAGCAAAAACTACCGAATTTGGATGTATACTTAAATCATAGTTTACTCTGTTCACCTCTCTAACTTTGTCTTGACAGTCTTAATTGCAATCGTATTTGAGGAAACAAACAAATTCTGGAATCAAATCGGGTTAAACCGCGCCTCCACAGTTCTCTCTATGCGAAGGGATAAAGCAGTGGCCACCGTTCTACAGTATGAGCATGGAAGGGTTTCGCTCATAAACACATGCTAGTCATGTGCGCTCCTTATTCAGGGAAAGTTTAGCTATGTTTCTGCATAAATTGTATGGCAATTGTCATCAACTTTGTCTATGAATTACATTACCTTAAGGCATTGTCTAAAGGCGCATCTAAAGTACCGCTATTCCTACTGTACTAAAACGGCATCATATGATCGTAAAAATGCACTTAAAAACGTAAAAAAGCCTAAAAAATCTGCATGTTTTTTTTTCAAATTCAAATACCCACGCCCCTGCTAATAAAACTAGAAATGTTCTCTAAGATTATTGTAAAGGCAACACTCCTCTTTCATTTGCCACTATTTTGATTAAAATCGGTTAAGAAATAGCCGCCCCATCTTGGTTTTGCCAAAGACTTTTTAGCATGCAAATAGACAGCAATTAGCTTTAAATGCAGATAAGGCGGCCATTTCTAACGTATACGTGGAAAATTTTGGCCCGTTTCCCCATATATGGGCAAACAATTTTCCCCATATATGGGCAAAAAGATTTAGTTAAGCTTCGTAATTAAAGTTTAAATTTTGATTTTACTGAACCAATTTTACTGAACGATCACTGGAATGGCATCATCCTCAGGAACGAGTAAAAAGAAGACTAGTAGGGCCGATAGGAGCATGGAATCCATGGAGGATACTAGTGAAATGCCAACTTCACTGAAGAAACTGTGCTTAATTTGTGGAGAAATTGCTTCACAAGAAATAGTGCAGAATAGTGACAAATATACTGGTGTACACTTTGTTTAGATGTAAAACCGGAATTGGTCGCAAAATCGGATCTTTGCAAGGGATGCTTTGACAAAATCCTTTAATACTATGAAACCAATGATATTATTATTTAAAAAAGGAATTTAGAATCAAAATAAAATTTTGAGCTTGAGCAATAATGTATTTTTGCTCAAAGTAAAATTTTGAGCTTGATCAATAATGTATTTTTGCTCAAAGTAAAATTTTGAGCATGAGCAATAATACTTTGAAAACTTTTTTAGTCGAAACGCCCAAAATTATTAAAGAAAACGCTGAAAGGTGTCTCTGCATGGGAAAAGAGTGGTCAACCAATATCCAAAGTTCATGAAGATCTAAGGAAAAGTAAGAGTTATTAATCGTAAAAATAAATATAGTATTGAGACATTGAGTTGAAGTGTATTTCATCATATTTAGTTCGAAGTGCTAGCCAATTATCAGTAAAGGCCCCTACTAACATTATGAACTAAATAATATTTATTTTATCATCGTAGAGTTTGGTGATAAACCTGGCATGAGCGAGCAGGAAGAGCTACAAATTAAACTCGTATTAACGACAACAAAATGGATATCTATGAAATCAAGAACGACGACAGGGACAAGAGAAGCGATTTTCGTACAGCCATTCGGTTAGACAAGGCAGGTGCGAAAGGAGAATCAACTTCTTCTAAAGCTTCACAGAAATCTAAGAATGATGTTAATAATTCAATTATCATTGACAGTGACAGCGATTAAATTGAAATGTATGCGATTTACAAAACGGACTTTTCATGAATTGTAGTGCAACCTGGGAGATTAAGCATATTAAGGAGTAAATAACTGTACTTGTTGTTTGTTATAGATAAGTTTATATTATAAGCGTTCACTGTTAACAATTCAGATTAATTCTAAATTTACGTAATTAATGTGCATTGATGATGAAAAATAGCTAGATGAAAAATTCTCTCTCTCTGCTAATTTTTTTTTACCGAAATTACTAATTTTTGGAATTGGACAATTTGTATGTCCGACATTTTGCTCCATATCAAATGTTATTATTCAATTAATTCGTACTGTTTTTATAGACATGTTAATAAAAGTATACTTTTGTATCCTTATATTCCAGCGACTATGCAATGCACCCTTTTATTAATTTGCTTGATGACAAGTCTATTAAGATAAATTGTTTCGGAGTGTGTTTAAATTAGCGGTGTTTTATTTTGTAGTCATTCGTCAGAGCTCTGTCCAAATTTGAATTTTTAGCGTACACGTTAGTTATTGGTTATATACAATTATGAAACCTCAAGTGGGAAAATTTGCAAATACAAAGAAGGTTTATATGTTTTTGATACATGAATTCAATAATCTACTGATATCTGATATAACCGACGGAATGCAGCTAATTCTTAAAAAGTAATCAGTCATTAACTAAAATGTCAACCTGAATAGATTAGCCTTGCGAAGTGCCAGCCCTGTAAGCGTATAATGAAGTGAAAAACCATTGCCTCTTCTCAAGAATCCTCTCCAACTCTACATACCAGTATTGTGTACTCACTATTGAATTCTTTTTCGCGTCCATATATCATCCTTTCGCTCATGAATTGGCAATGACTCCACTGGTTTCTGCTGACTCAAAATGAAGAATTTGTTCCCGAGACTTAATTGATACCATCAGCTAGAATCGTTCATTTAGCGAGCTCATTATTTTTATTGCAAAAAAAGTATAAACAAATGGTGAATCTAAAATTACATTTTGATCATTTCTAGAATTGTAGTCCGAGCCAACTCTCAGTCCATTGTAATATATTATACTCGGACTTAAATTTTAAGTATTTGTTGATGAATGGTAGACTTGTACAGTTGGAGAAAGCTCCATTTCCAAAAAAAACTAGCCTACTATATCTGACGGGACTTGCGGTTAAGAGCGGCTCCTAAACAATTATTCCTCGCGAAAAAACTCCAGCATTTATTTGGAAAAGCTCCTTTCTTGCGTTTAAGTTATGTGTGTTTTCTTTGTGGTGAAGTAAGAAGACCCAAGACAGGGACGCATGCATGCAGCAGGCCTCTTGTTCTTGTTTGTTTCCAACTGCTTTTGTACACGTAGTATGTACGTAACATATCTATACAGAGCACCAGTGCTCCATATAGCCAAGACAATTTAAATCAGTCGTAGTCTTTGCTTTTTCATAACTTTAGCGTCTCTAAAGTAAAAGGAAAAGGGAAAAATAGGACTGCTATGCACACACGCCAAACAAAAGCATGGAATAGGACAGGACTTCTTTTCTGTTCTTTGCAGTGAACCGGGTCCCCAAAAAAAAGCTAGGAACACGTTTACATGTTCCTATTCAAATTTAATCAGATATTACTTCAATATAAGAATGGGCATAAAAAGGAAAGGAGAAAAAAAAGTTAATAGGAAGAAAACGAGTGAATAGGGGAAAGACTATGTATACAACAGAGCGAACGGAGAAAATGAATGTAGGCTTCACTCGTACTCTGT
This sequence comes from Acrocyrtus sp. NNG-2020, assembly GCA_027744115.1. Lineage (NCBI taxonomy): Eukaryota > Metazoa > Arthropoda > Collembola > Entomobryomorpha > Entomobryidae > Acrocyrtus > Acrocyrtus sp. NNG-2020. The sequence goes on along the minus strand of JAHZND010004078.1, from coordinate 4,933 downwards.
TCCTTCTCACAGGGTTACAGGACATTTTTTTTCTCCAATAATATAAAGGCTAGTTGCTAGGTTCTTCCTTATAACTATTCCTTCCTTTTTTTCCTTATAGTGGCAGTAAAGTTTCATACTTTGTAAACCACTTTGCCCTCCACTATATAGAACTACAAGGCAGTCCCTAACCGAATCATCCTGTGTTTTTGGAGAACACAAGTGGAGAAGGAGAAACGGCGAGAAGCGAGAGCTAAAAAGCTCTCTCTCTTCTTGCTCCAGACACAAAAAAAACTCCTTCGCTACGTTTAGGTGTTTATGTAACTCTCTTGGTTGGAGAACTTTGTTCACTTTTGAACGAGCTATATTTTTTTTTCTCATATGGATAGAGCTCTAGAAGAGGGTGGCATGCTGTATCTTTATAGGAAAAGAAGAATATAGGAAAAAGCACCACCACCACCACCACCATCGTCATCATCATCATCATAGTTTTCTACTAGATTGCTGTACTGCTTCTGTCCTTTTTTCGAGAAGAACAGTACAAAAAGCATGCCTGTTAAGGGATGAATCTATCTCTTTCTAGCGTTAGTAACTCGTTCATCGTTTCGTAAGTAACAAAAAAAAACTAGAATGCGATGCAATTCTTGTTACTTTGCCCACCACCATTTCTACTACACTGCTCCATTCCGTTGTTGCCAGAAACTGAATTCCAATCTTTCCATATAATGTATTCAGCAAACTCCTTTCACATCGCGGCTATATTCATTCCCTAGGACCCATCGTCTTTTTTTCACTCGTGCTTACTTACTAGTTGGCCAGAGCAGAGAGTCAGCGAGAGTGAGTGAGGAGTAGTAACATGCCTTTCTGTTTCCCTTACGATAGCCTCAGAAGAAGAAAAGAAGCAATTCACTTGGTTTAGTTGTTTGCGGGATGTCTGTTGCGCTGCTCGGTGCCTCCTGTGCATGCTCTCTCAAACTTTCGTCTTTTTCCTTGCGTTCCGACTTCAGCTCTTTCAGTCCATGGAAAATGGAAACTGTTTGAGTTTGACTGGAAAAGAGTGGATATCAAAATAATAAAAAGGCGTCAATTAATGACGGATTATGCACATTACCGACTTTCTATTAAGATAATATGCACCTAGCTACTCGTTCGTTTTGACTCTTTAACAGTGGCGCTCGTTGTCTTGACCATTGACTGAGCTGGCAGTTATTTTTTTTTGAAAAAAAGGTGGATATTTTAAAAGTGCAATAATTTTTATTTGCGTAGTCATACAACTTCCCAATTCATAGATTGTAGGTATATCCCAAGCCGCAGAGATAAATGCTAAGCTTGTCATTCATGGAGTGTCATTAGTGGGATAAGCTGTACTTAAGTAGAGAGGTTTGTTGACAGAGAAATTTTCATCGCTCCAGTAGGAAAAAATAAGTGTATCCCGGTGAAAGACCAAATAAAAAAGGTGCTGCTAACACCTACCTGCATGGGAAATGCCAAAGTTGTCCATGCAGAAAAACGTAAAATGAAATTGTAGCGAGAGTGATGAAAATGTTCAAGTGTGTGTATGTGTGAAATTCTCTATGGACAGTAGACGTGCTTGAATTCTTCATTTTATGCAGGTTTGACATATGAAGACAATTTTGCGTTCATGTCGCCGAACTGTTTTCTGATCAGAGTGTAAGAAAAAAAAATATTTCCTGTGCGTTTTTTTGAGCAGCGGTGCACGTACAGACAGAAAGTGACAAGACTGACAGAGAGAAATACTATGACGGAGTGCAATAAAATAGAGCTGAGTGGAGACGAGGAGAACTGCGTGAGGTAAAATGAAATTATGATCATGATCAACATGTAAACCTTTGTCACTTACTGATAATCGCATAAACATGCTTGTCCATAAACAAAGGAATGCAACGAGAAGAGCGCAGCGCAAGCTGCTTCTTAACTTTTGTAGAGTTGACATTTTTAGCTATAGCCACCTACATCAACATAATAAATGCAGGTTATCACAAATACATTTAGCATTTCGGATGTGATTTATTTTGGAAAGCAAGGAATATTTTATCTCCAGAAGGAATGCTGAAGCATAAACTTGTTGTATCTTACAAATTCATTAATGCATTAACGCCATCATGCAGATTGTTTTGTATCCCTTTTATGGCTACGGGATTATAGGCATTAAGGCGATAGTGGCGCTGTACTAAATAGTCAGTGGATAGAAAGCCCACATCGCAGTGTCATTCTTGCCAGAAAAAATGTTCTAGTGTGAACCCTCATGTTGCTAATTTGCATGATGTATTTTATCATGTTTGATGTAAAGCAGACCAGTACAAAATTTATCGGAACTGTGAGCGATGCAATGCAGGTGGTCCATGAGGAACAGTAGTTGGAATGCTAGAGATGATTTTTGGCTCAGTTGATTTCTACGATAGTATTACCCCAGTCGATGCACGGGAAGGGTTTGCCTTGCCCAAGTATTTTTATTACAATTTTTAGACTTCCAAATCCTTGAAAGAGACAATTTTTTTTCAGGTTGTTTGGGTTTACAGTACAAGTCCATGAAATGAAATTCCTTGTGACAAATTGAATAAAATTTCCTGAAGATTTGAATTTTAAAAATTTATATAACGAACCTAATCTGATAAAAGACATGGACTGCAATATAAATATGTCATTCCGAATTAGTTAGCTTTACACTTTGCTTTTTGTTTTGGCAAGAAAAGGGAAAGGAAACCACTTTCATATTGGATTTGCCTACAGACGAGGCAATTTACAAATGTCGGGAACATTGCATTTTGCTGTCGTCATATCAGATATGAATTTGCCATTTAGATTCACTGTGTAAACTCTTTTAAGCTGATAACTGCAGATTTCTATTTACACGTAAAGCATTTCCTATAGGGCTCAAAGTTGAGTGCGTATGAGACAAGTTTCCACATAGTCTCTTAAAGAGATTAATCGGTTACGGATTTCATTTCAGATGCAGTGGCCACCCTCTCATGAGAAGAAACTATATCAATTAAAAGTGCAGCGTCATAAACTTTTAGAATATAGCTAACTCGTTGTCAGCAATGAAACTGGCAAGTATAGCGCTGATTAAATTGCCATCTACGGGGGAAGTGAATAAGAAGTTTTGTCCGGAATTAACATCAGATTTCCCATCGCCAAACCCGAACTACTTTTCTCTCTTGAAGTAAAACTCCGCAAGTATACGCCCTTTCTTCCTTCATGTGAGAAGGGAAAATAAATACATATCAGGATCAAATAGGATACTAATCCTAATTGCATAGACCGTTTCAAAATGGGGAAAGTACGGAAAACTTCTCGTGTGAGCAGTGTCAGTGGGGCTTTGCCAGTTGTGACATTTCCTTTCGGTGTTCCTTTTTCTTGGATTTGGATTGCCATTCTAGTTGGTAAGTAAATACAGTTAACTAATTTTCTTTAATATTACTGTAATTGGGTAAATTTAAAATTTAAATGGGACTGTTTAGGATAAACCAAATCCTGAAGGTTTTTTTTGCCATTCTTGCAAAATGGTAAAGTTCGTTACGTTGGTACATATAAAGTAGGTAGTTAAAGGACGCTAAAGTTTGTTCATAGAAAATGCACAGTTGAAATATTGAAGCTAAGTTTCAAGTCAAAGTTAATAGCTGTGTTTGCAGAATTAGAGAAAATACGCTGACGCTAAATATACCATAGAAGGACATTTTTTGTTTGAGCATGGACAATAATCTCGGTTTCAGTGAAAAGAATCGTTCAACCACTGCTAGTAGATATTTTGCTCATGTCCTTCAGTTTCAACTGTTCTTGGCAGAAGCAAAACCCATTTTTCCATAATTAGGCTCAACTGTTACAACTGCAACTCTGCAGGACTCCTTTTTTGCAATTTATTCGAAAAACTAAAGCACTACTCTAATTGCAAGCATCCGTGACAGAAATTGCTAAACTCTTACAAAACCAGGAAAGCAGAGACCTAATTCAAACTATTGTGCTTTCAACGCCGCACGACCTCCCGCTTTGGCATTCCAAGTAATAATATAAATAGTAAATACTAAATAGTGGCCATTAAAAGCGAGTTAGGTACAGCCATGAAAGTATTTTTTTTTGAAAGAAAATCAAAATAAATTTCATGCTGTTTTCTGATTTTCCTACATTCAAATATTTATGACATACACAAAGTTAGCGGAAGAGCGTACAGAAATTTATCCACTGATTTTAAAACAAAGATTCTTTTTTTGGGCGCTCACTAGCAGGACTCACCGCGTATCGTCACCGACCACAAGCAGGTATTTGTGGTAAATAGGAAAAGCAGCAGCAGCAGGAACCTGTTTCAAGTGAACTGAATCACGCCCATTGTTCCACATCTAGATTTATTTAAGCCAGTGCCAGTCATTGAAATAAATGCTCAATACTTGGATAATGTTATGGCTATTATGCATATGGCATAGGTACTTACACTTAATACGCGAAAGGGAAGGAATCGTATAATACGGCTATTTAGGTATATTTTCTCTGGCAGGCAGCAGACTGTGATTTGTAGTGCTTTGCATGGCATCCAACATCTCAAAAAAGTAACACCCCTTCATTCACAGCGGCGTGTACGTAGATGTGAAAAATTGCATGTTTCAGTAAAATGAATGAGAGAGATTTGGTGCCGCAGCCGCCCGAAATAGAAATTGTGTTGTGGTAGCGGAAAAAATGTAATTGCTGGTTTGCTAATAACGTAATTTTTTCATGCAATTTCATGCAAAAAGTTAACATTGTCAGTGTATGAAAATTACAAAAGCAAGAAAAGTGAGTCTATCCTGAGTTATAAACTACAAGTAATTAATGTATCACATATGTATGGAGACAAATCCACAATCCAGTTTTCGTGGCTACACGGAGTTGGAACTTTGTGCAAATATTCTTTGTGTATTTTTCACCTAGATTTGCTGTGTACATTTTGGATAAAAATAGTCCG